>JXCR01017594.1:150460-162650 GCA_002079205.1 Phalaenopsis hybrid cultivar
GCCCGCAGGTCAACCTTGGGGGTTGACACGCGGCCTACATTTAGTATAAAAAATCCAAACAGGACCTAAGAAATGGTTCTCACCTTATAGACGAATGTGGGCAAAGAAGTAAGTTCATGAAACTAATATTAACATATGATTTTGTAATATAGGTACTCTCACAAGTAAAGTTATGAAATTAGCAGATATTATGATTCATGGAAGGATAAATATTTTATGCATTTAAGAAACTAAATGGGTTGGAAAAAATGCTAAAGGGAGTGATAACTTAAGTTTCAAACTTTGGTATTCAGATAAGAGTGGCACTAAAATTGGTGTATGTGTAACTAGATAAGAGTTTAATAGATAATATTGTAAGAAATAATAAAATTAGAGATAGAATTATAATCATAAAGATTACTATTGAAATTAAGATTTCTAATGTTATAAGTGTTTATACTCCTCAAGTAGGTTTAAATATAGGTTCAAAATGAAAATTTTTGAATGACTAGAAGAATTATTAAAGACAATACCTCTTGAAGAAACAACTTTTATTGGAGGATTTAAATGGTCATGTTGGTAGAGTTGCAGGCGATTTAGAAGTATTCATGGTGGTTATGATTTTGGAGTTATAAATGAAGAAGGCAAAAGAAATTATATTTTGTTATAGCTAATAATTTTGTTATTGTTAATACTATGTTCAAGAAAAGAGATTAGTGTATTATTACTTATAATAATGGATCTAATAAAATACAAAATGATTATTTTTTAATGATATAAAGAGATCGACAAGAATGTAAAGATTGTAAGGTCGTTCCAACTGAAAATTTAAGTAGTCGACATCGATTATTAATTTTGGATTTTAAAATTAAGAATTGGAATATTAAAAATAAAATGAAACTTTGTCACAATATTAGATGGGGGCTCATAAAAGAAATAAAATTAATTTTATAAGTAAACTTCAAAATATTAAGATCTGGGATATTCATGAAGAAGTTAACTCTATATTACAAGTGACAAAGATGTATTTGGAGAATCGAAAAGAAAAAATTTTATAAATTAAAGTAGTTAGTNTTAACTCTATATTACAAGTGACAGATGTATTTGAAGAATCGAAAAGAAAAAATTTTATAAATTAAAGTAGTTAGTAGTGGAATAATAATGTGCTAGAAAAGATAAAAAATAAAAAATTTTATTATAAAAATTGGTTTAAATATAAAAGCTTGATGAACTGGAAAAAATATAAAGTAGTTCGTGAGGAGTCTAAAAATATGATTTGAAATGCTAAGAGTTCTGCTTTTAGTCTTTTATAATAGATTGAATACTAAAGAAGGTGCAAGATATATGTAGAAACTAGGAACACAGANTATGCTTTTAGTCTTTTATAATAGATTGAATACTAAAGAAGGTGCAAGATATATGTAGAAACTAGGAACACAGAGAACATAAAAGTAAAGATTTAATTCAATTTTCACACAAGTGACCTTAATTCCTTTAAGTCCCACCAATGAAATTATCGCCTTATTTATTTGCATCTCTCTATAGTCTAGTTTGATTCATATCCAATAATTCAACGTGGTTTTCCTAATTGTTCATGTCGTAGCCCGTCCGAGTCCTTACGGGTTCACAACATATTTTAACAGATCAATTAGCCGGATTGAAAAGTAAACTAAGTGCAGAAGAAAATCATCACAATTATAGACTAAAAACTATTTCATGAATTTTATCCACATCCCTACACATCTACTACATCATCACAAGAAAACGCAAGAAAATTTACTCAAAAAATATGGATAAAACCCAACAACAATACATTGATACAAAGAGATTCAACATACAAAAGTGTTTCAAAAAATACAAACCCAAAACACAAATATACTTATCAATCTCCCTCAATTTCCTTTGAGAATGCTCCACTCAAGCCCTTGTTTTTCTACAGCAAACTCTTCACCCAAGCACTCACAAACACAACAATTCACTCCCATAGATTTGTTTTCACAAGCATAGAACAAGCCTATGAACTCTCACGATAATGGAGGAAAATCTCTCCCAAGACTCACTCTCTAACCCTAATGATGCTCTAGAGTTTTTCTTTCAGCCTCCTCCTGCAATCCTCTTCCCAAAGTCTTCTTAATAACTGCTTAAAAATGACTTGATTCGCCCAAGAACTGTCATGAATAGATGGCTCGAACTGCCCAAAACCGTGCAGAATAAGGTACCGACCGCTAAGCGCCGCTCTATTATGATGTCATGGCCTTGGACTTTAGAACTTGGGCCACGACGCGCCTAAGCGCCAGCCTCTCGGGTTGCACTTTGCTGGTCGAGCCACCTAGGTACCACACTGATCTAGCACTATGGCATTGGCCTTCATAGTTAAGGCCATGGTGCCCTGTGGTTGGCGCCCTCGCGACATTCTCTCAATTTTCTAGGCATGGCTGGCACCTAGGCACCCAACGCTTGTCGTCATGGCCTTAGCCTTCACAAACTGTTTTTTCTTCAGATTTTCTCCTTTTTGCCCCATGTTCCTTCCACTTTGTTTCACTTCTCATGTCTACCATACCTGCAAGAAAAATATACAAATATCTTTCTTTACAGTACAATTTCATTCAAAAAAATGTACAAAATATTAAAAAAATCATGCAATTTTTTCACATATAAGTTAGATAACCTGGACTCAAAATCCTATAATAAAAAAACTTGTGCAAGGCCCTAGAGTGTCAGTGCACATGGACTTAAGGCCGCATCAACTAACACACGATTCTAATCAAATCAATCCAAATTAATTTACTTTGACCTACTCAAAGCTTTCCTTCATCCTTTAGCTTCCAAATCACTCAAAATATCATCAAATATACAAAATCACATCAAAATACACTATCTTAATATTCAAACGTAGTTTTATGATGTGGATCCTCCACCATAACAAATTCTAGATCCAACCCCAAGGGAGAGTTTTAACAATGACCATGACCAAATCCTTTAGTTAATCATTTTCTCGAGAACAACCTCATAATGATACATTGCAACTGTGACCTCAATATACATCTCAAAAGTCAAATCAATCCGGCATGGTAAAAATGATAAATGATGAATGCAACAATTTGTACATCAAAGCCAATTTACTTCAAACACCGTCTAAGCTGCTCAAATGACCTCCATTAGTGAAATGAATGAACGTGCTCGTTCTGATAGTCAAAATTACTCAAGGGGTCCTTCATGACTGACAATAGCAAGTATATTAGAAATGATAGGTTGTCGATGCGACACATGATTTGTACTCGACACGACTTGACCGTCGATACACACTGCAGCGGCATCAAAATAATTTGAAGTGTAGGGGTATCACGCGAGTGTACGTGTCGTATCAGTAATATCGAATATTGAGTCTGGAATATGGATCCCACACGAAGTGCGGCATTTAAACTTAAGTGAAGTTACAACCTACTACGATCAGTCTTTCACTTGAAAGTGAAGTGGTTTTAAGTTGTGCTAACTAGTCCTACTAAATTTCAAACTACTCTAGAAGGTTTACTCCAACAGAAATTCTACTAAATATATTTGAATTGATGATAATCAAATTATAAATCTACCCTCCATTATCGTGATACAAGTAGTGTGTAAGAAAAAAATACTTTAAATTGTAAGTATGGGTAGTGACAAATAGGAGCAACTCTCTTATTTATCCTCTGGAGAGTGCATAAAGAATTTTGGTTAAACTTGTTTTAATTTTTCAAACCCCAATTTGAACCCATCAAAAATTATTTCTCTATCTATTTAAATCTCGCTATAGTATACTTTTGCTTCATACCCTATAATTCAACATGAATACTCTAATCATTTTTCCATATCTCTCCCGAGTCATTATGGATTATAACACATTTTAACTAATAATTTAGCTAGAATGAAAAGTAAATGAAACTTTGAAGAATACTCATCACATTAAAGATTGAAATCAATTTTAAAATATTCTATTATTCCTACACAACCTACTTATTCACCACAAGAAAAAAAGGTAAAAAGACTACTCACAAAGCATGGAGAGAACACCACAACACATCTTTAAAACAATGCAAATCCAATTGAATTGTGTTTACAAACAAATTACAATACAAAAGAGAAAATAATACTTAGTTTTTTCCCTTTATAAAGTGTTGGAATTTCCTCTCTAAAGGATCTCTCAATCCGCACTACAGTGCTGAAAGTTTTCTCTCCAGTACAACTCACTAATCTCAGCAAACTCTCCAAGTAAAAGCAAATCTAACTTAGAATCTAACCCTAGACTTCACATGCATTTTCTTGGTTGGCTTCAAAAGTATCACCTCTCAAAACCTATCCCTAGAAGCCCTTATAAAATCTGCGTAACTCCCCAAATCGTGTAGAACTACTGAAAGCTGCTCAGACAGTTTCGGGCACCTAGGCGCCATTGAGCTAGCGCATATGCGCGAACCTCTCTGTCTGCAGGTTCGGATATGGACGCCTAGGTGCCCAACAAAGTGCCTTGGTAGGAGCGCCTAGGCGCCCAATGGCTGGCACCTAAGTGTCAGTCCCTTAAGTTTCTTTTTGCTCCATGTCACTTCCGCTTCACTCCATTTCTTCTCCATTTCGTTCCACTTCTACCTGTTGTATCTGCAAGAAAAACATAAAATATTCTTCTTTAAAGTGCAACTTCATCGATAAAGTATGCAAAATATAAAAGAAATTAAGCATATTTTTCTGCACATCAAAATCTCTCAAACTTAAACGTTATTTGTCCTCAAGTAATACTAGAATATTAAAACCTTTTTAATTTAATTTGAGAAAGTGGGTTTTATTAAAATTAACACAATTTTGCTTCAGAAAATTCATAGTGTAGTCTAGAATAATTCTAGTAAATAAGTCTAATCCTAGTGTATAAGAAAATCTTTCATTCTAATATAAAAAACTGATTTCCTATTTACTTTTAAAAAATAATTATTATTTGTTAACTAAGGTACCTTAAATTGTATAAAAACAAAATTTAAGCTCTCCATTTAAAAAGACTTACTAGTACATCTTACATATAAGTAACTTACGAATGAAATATAGCTTCAAATTAAGAAAGACTCTAGTGAAACCAATTTTTTATTAGGCGTCTGCTCAAGTTTCTCCCCACCCAATATTTTTCCTTTAATCACTTCTTTTCTTGCTTTAGGGTGTATATTTCAATCATTAGCATAATTTTTTAGGGGATTTACTATATCTATACAAGTCTTTAATTTAATAGTTTTGAATTTCACTATTATTTAGTTGTGTAAGGCGAAGAGGGGGAGGGGAGTGAGTGTCGTGTGGTTGTTTAGAGGTGTGAGGGAGAGCATTTGGTGTGTGTGTGTGCGTCTCTCGTAGAGTGAAATTGTAAAGAGAAATGAAAAATCATCAAATGAAGTTCGGAGGATTTACTTGGGGAGAAGTTTAAGATAAGTACTTTATTTTTTGTTTAAATTTTGTTTATTGTGTAAACCTGAATTTTAATATAAATCATATTTTTGTTGTGTTATTCTCATGAGATCTGAGTAATTTTTTTTATCTTTCTCCTTGCAATAAGAATTAATCTTGTGTGGATTAGAATAGTTTAAGATTTCTCTTATTACATATTTGTGATGATTCATTNGAATTTTAATATAAATCATATTTTGTTGTGTTATTCCCATGAAATCTGAGTAATTTTTTTTATCTTTCTCCTTACAATAAGAATTAATCTTGTGTGGATTAGAATAGTTTAAGATTTCTCTTATTACATATTTGTGATGATTCATTACTTTGTACTTAACTTACATATTAAATCTGGCCAATAGGTATGTAAAAACTTGTTGTGAAGCCATAGTAACCTGGGAGGGTTATGTATTCCTCAACTAGTAAGAATTATATTAATCTGATGGGTGATAAGATAGTCCATTAGTTAGTGCAAATAGACAGGGTAATAAGTTTTGATGAGTGTAAATTGATGATTCTATGGTGACATGCTAGAACATTAGCCAATTTGATCTAGAGTTTGGAACTTAATGATTGATTATTCCTAAAAAGATGATACGGTGGGTAATCTAGGGTGAGAGGCTAGAACCTACCAGCATAACCTTAGATTTAGGAACTTAACTCTAGATTAGTCAATGTTCTTTATGCACTCGGAAGAATATAAAGAATATGATTGCTCCTATTTGTCACAAAACTTTATTTAAACCTTTAAATATTTGATTCCTACACCGATTATGATATCATTGCATGGGGAAAGACTTTTACATAATTTGAACTATTTTCCAATTAACTAGTCTAGAAACACTTAGTATTTTCTTTAAGCTTTAAAATAGGAATTGAAGCAATTAGTTATTTCTTTTCACACACAAACTTGCGACCTTATTTTCAATATAATTGTCTGAAGTTTAAGTAAAATTTTATTAGATTCATAAAAGAGTTTTTATCTTCCCCGTGGGATCGATACTTGGGGCTTAAAAAAAAGTCTTATATTACTAAAAACGATATGTGCACTTGCGTAGTATCCCTAGTGTGTAAAATTAAATTGTGGAAAGAAATGGAGAATTATTTGATATATAACATTCAATTAAGAATTAAACATTACACCATCGCTGTTGCATCAAGTTTTTGGTGTCGTCTTTTGAGATTGAAATTGAAGTAATTACACACTAAGAACGCACACATTATGTCTGGGATCAAGGGGTCCATTTCAAAATTAAACTTCAAAATGTATTTGAAATTTAATTAATATATTCTCGAACCAAATTCTTTGTATGTGGGGCGGAGTCGATAAGGTTCACAATATTCAAATACATCAATGATGACCGAGTTGATAGAAAATTTTAACCAAGGGTTTACTTTTAAAATTAAATTTCAAAATATATTTAAAATTTAAAATTATAATTCCCAAACCTAATCATATGCATGTGAGGCAGAGTCAACAAGATCCACAATATTCAGATTCCTCGATGATGGGCATCCTTGAACATCTTAATCGAAGGGGTTCATTTATAAAATTTAGAATTTTGAAATCATGACATCTATAAAATAATCAAATGAAATTCTATCACTCAATGCTTAAAGAAAAATTTATCTATCTCCAGTAACTGTTTGTCAAGGTGGATAAATTTAATATTGACTCAAACTCACAAAAAGTTAATGTCATTTTAAGTATATTACTAAATTCATACTCAAAATAATTTGTGTTAGTAAAGACGTGGCCTAGTCTTCTGTCCACGTGATTTGCTAGTAAGCTCCACAAAACAACCTATTACGATCAAAGCTCTTTGACTAGATAATTTGGCCAATAAGCTCCATGATCACGGCTGAAGCTTAGATGTTCCCTAAAAGTCACTTGGACTTGTGAATTATATGATATACTTGATAAGTCACAAAATCTTTTATAAGCGAAGGTCAACTTAGATTAGCCCCCTTAAACAAACAATCACCCCAAGTCTACAAGATTTCCTTAGACGAAATAACCCATGGTTGTTCATAAAAATTCTTCTATCTAGTTAAGTCGACTATCAGCTCTGACTAAGTAGACTAGAGACCAAGACAACTCGAGATGATGAAATCATGGGATCTTGATCAGGTTCATTGTCATTTCCTCCACCAACCGATCTAAGCTAATAGTGATAATTTCATATTTTTAAATTTACTGCTACTATATGCTAAGTTTGAAAACAAAGTGTTGAATGACTATCCATAATCAAAAGTGCTCCCATTGTCGGTAGAATATTTAGCGCTCAATGACTGGCCATAATCAAAATTTCTCCCATTATCCGAAGGGATAATTCACCAAAGAGGCTTGAAACTATGAGAAATCCCAAACCATAGAACTTAAAATTCTCGCAAAATGAGGATAAAATCATTAGTTGGTGTCTTATCTACTATATCATCTACCTTCTAAAAATTTGGCATGGAACCACATGGTAAACTCACCATATTTCTCTTTTTTTAACCCTTTTCGAGGAAGGCCGGGGGGTTCAAATTTTCGGAGCCCACACCAACCACTCAAGAGTATCTCCCACATTTTTCATCTGACACCACAATAGACGAAAGCCTTAAATCAAAATTCCTAAAGCTAACTGAACATCTAACCAATGAGAAATCCCAATCCATAGAACTTAAAGTTCTCGCAAAATGAAGATAAAATCATTGGTTGGTGTCTTATCTACTATATCATCTTCCTTCTAAAAATTTGACGCGGAGCCTCATGGTAAACTCACCATATTTCTCATTTTTTTAATTCTTTTCGAGGGAGGCCGGGATTTCGAATTTTCGGAGCCCACACCAACCACTCAAGAGTATCTCCCACATTTTTCATCTACCACCACAATAGACGGAAGCCGTAAATCACAATTCCTAAAGCAAATTGAACATCTAACCAATCTACAGTTCACCTTTGGTTCATACTCCTTAAAGAAACAAGTGATAATCAAGTTGACAGATCAATTGAGATCGAGTGTTTCATGTAATTCTTACATCCTATATATCTTGGCCTATAGAAATAGCGTTCAAGGCCAAGTGAATTTCAAGATGACTCAATGCACCCAATTATCTTGCAAGTTCTCTTATTGGTTTGTAGAATTTGCAAGCTCTTGCAAGTTCTCTTATTGATGTGAAAAACTCTCATATTATATATTACATTCAGTTCAATTTTGGATTATAAAAATAAATAAATTGGTATTAAAATAGTAATGGGCTAACCCTCACGAATATGATTAAGCTTCTAGTATCACAATAAGTTTACTTATTAATATATCTAGCACAAATTCATTCCTGCTTGAATTCAAACTCCCTAAAACATCTAACATAATATGCTTGTTTATATAATAACCTTAGTCATGTCTAAGTGATCTCTCAAGACATATTAAAACTTATTATTTTATTAAAACAAAAAATGCACCCAATTATCTTGCAAGTTCTCTTATTGGTTTGTAGAATTTGAATGCCCATACATGATTGATTGCCATAAAAACATCACATAAATAATTTTTGTGTTTATAATAACCACTGCCTTCCAAACAAAATGATAAAATATACATTTCATGGCTATATCACACCAACAAGAGACTAATACTCTTCCCAAAACCCACAAGGATGCTCAACAACCCGCACGCAGGTACAAGAAAAAGACCAGCCACTATACATTCAAGTCATACATAATGCAAATTAGGCAAGTCTAGCAAGGTCATGCCCTTAAAGTAAGTTGCACATTAGAACAGTTGTCACATGTCGGTGGAATACACCATATATGTTGAATGTCTAGTGTCAAGTTGTCAACATTTAACAAAGGTTTGGGCATCCATGTAAAACTCTACAGATCAAGCTATCAACTGGGTGTTAAAGAGTTTGCAAATCAGCCAAACTCTAAAGGATTTAAATGTTTATCATTCAAACTGAGGTCAAGTATAATTTTCACACCACTTTGATGGGAGCCCAAAAAAACAAAAAAATAATAATAATAAATGAATCAAAAGTTTCTAGTTGATATGAGGGCATTGTATTTGAGCAACAATGGTGATTCTTTGCATTTAAAGATAATACTGTTGGAAAGTAGTATCTAATGATATTGGTTGGGCCACTGGCCTCAATAAGCAATGTCGGGGAGCTGCTAATGAATGTACCTCGTGAGGGTCTTGTTGTCATAAAATCCTCCATGATCCAATTCCTAAGAGAACGGGCATGTTGGCCTTAATAAATGTGTGAATATCACAATTAACATATTCAATCTTGTTCCGCCATTATAGAATACATACACCAATCAGTCCTTAGGATTCATTGAAAATTTCATTTAATGATCAAGTAAATCTTGAGGTAACCTGTCACACAATAATTACTAGCACAAACCTAACCTAAGTTTGTTGGTTTGAATTGATCGAGCTTAAGCTCAATCATTTTAAATAAAACATCATTCGGTTCACTTACATGAGGCTCTACCTATGATGGGGAGATTCAATCGTTTCATCAATTGCAAGGGGAGATCGCATTGATGGAATTGGCAACATAATAAGGATTTCAACCAACAAAAGGGAGACCCTTCATTCTTTTCAAAAAAGGGATCGAAATTATGGGCTCACTAAATCAATTTGATGTTTTGTATTCTCTGCGAGAAGAACTTGCATGGAATACAATGCCCCTGCAATAATTGTTCCATTCCTACAAAGTTCTTAGATTTGGCCATGGTAGTCACCAAATAAGATAAGTGCTTGTATCCTACCTTCTTTGAACCAAAGGACACAACTGAAAGAGCATGAAGTTGCCAAAGAAATAGTAATGTGATGTGCCATCAAACTTTGGATCAAAATATAATCAGGAACAAAAGACCTCCCTTAGTAGCATTTCTAGGTCATGAGAGAGAACCCAGTAAAGCCTCCATATGAATGTCGCTATGTGGAGAGACAGGAGGTCATTTAAAGTAGGCACCACATTTCTAGAGTAGGAAAATTCAAGCTGAATAACAAACAACCACTAGCATTGGAAACTTCGGGCAATTAGTGCCCATCAACTAGAACGAAGTGGTTGAGGTAGTGACAACATTACCAAAGATCAACACAAGCTAGCAACCCACACTAACTCTTAGCCGAAGCGCCAGCAATTATGATTAGGGCTATCATGAATTTTAAAATGATAAACTAGATAAAGCCCATGCATGTCAGGCTAATTCGTGCTTAGCTAAGAAAATCAAAGATAAGATATTTTTGGAATCAATTTGTTTAGAAACATGCTATGTGGCCCTTCATTGGTTAACCTTATGTCGAATCAAATAAGTGCTTTAATAACTATACTACTTGGCCCTACCATTCTTGGGACACTTCCACAAAAATCAAAATATTTCATCTCATTTTGTATTATAGTTATGGCAACTATAATTTATATATGTTTCATTCACATTAGTGTATAATTAACTAAAAAATTGGACAAGCTTGGTCACTTGTCATATGATTAAGGTGAGCCAAAAGGAGGTGCCAATAGAGGAATTAAGGAGCCATTTTCACGATTATTTGTGAAGAAAAATAAGAGGTCTTTTTCTTATTGATGCAAAGAGGGGTATAAATACCCATTAAAGGATTTACTGGTAAAGAAAGCAATAAAAGCATGATAAAGTAGACAATGAAAGGAATAATAACAAATATAAGAGAGTTAATCTCCCTAATTAAGGAGAAAATAAATAGTGATTCCTAAGATCACTCACACAATTCATAACCCTCTAAATATAAAGTATAACAAATATGGAATGTAATCCTAATTATTTTTGAAATCTTTCAATACTCCCTCTCAAGCTGGCATGACGATGTCACTCATGGCAAGCTTGCTAACTAGATTCTCGTGCTGCACTTTGGAAAGACTTTTTGTTAGCATATCTGTTGTTTGGCTAGCAGTGGATACGTAGGACATACATATCACAACACTATCTATCTTCTCCTCGATGAAATGTTTGTCAACTTCTATATGTTTTGTTTAATCATGTAGAACTAGATTATGAGCTATAGAGATTGCATCCTTGTTGTCACAGTAAACTTTAATAGGTGCTGGTATAGGAATCTTAAACTCTTGCAGAAGTCTTTTTATCTATAATATTTCACAGGCTTCAGCACTACTTCTTGCCACCATACTTTATTTTTTACTTTTCCAAATAACCAAATTTCTGTCTACAAAGGTACAATAACTTGATGTGGATCTTCTATCATTTACGTCTCCTGCCCAATCTGCATATGTGTAGGCCACTATTAAAAGATGTTTTCCCTTTTTGAACAAAAGCCCTTTTCCAGGAGTTCTTATGAAGTATCTCAAAATTCTGAATGCAGCTTCGAAGTGAGTAGGTCCTGGTGAATGCATGAATTGACTGACAACACTCACTGCAAAGGCTATGTCAGGTCGAGGGTGAGCCAAATAGATTAGTCGCCCTGCCAATCTTTAATAGCGTGCTTTGTCTGTTACCTCATTAACTGCTGTTGTTTTCAACTTTATATTAGGTTCAATTGATATATTTGATGTCTTGCAACATGTCATTCTTGTTTCTTTGAGTAAATCAAGGATATGCTTGCGTTGATTGACAAAAATTCCCTTCCTAAAACTTGCAAACTCCATTCCGAGAAAATATTTCAGCTTTCCCAAGTCCTTAATATCAAATTCGACTTCAAGTTTCGTCTTCAAGTTGCTAATCTCCAGAGGATCATCCCCTGTCATGATTATGTCATCTACATATACAATCACAATG
>JXCR01017600.1:0-10158 GCA_002079205.1 Phalaenopsis hybrid cultivar
AAGGTGTCAGCTTATCAGCTCTGCAATCATATTTTTCCAAAAAAAAAAAAAAAAAAAAGAGTTTCATAAGGAGCCGGATAAGTATTGAAATATCAAAGTCATGTATATATCTTAAATAAAAAAAAATAAGAGTAAAACATCAAATATCTAAACCGTCAGAAGATGCTGTAGATACTGATCAAATATCACAAAAAATATCTTTTTTTATGGTTCTTGCATTTTTCTCTTTTTATGATTACATAAAATAAATCAAGTTTGTAAGTGAAATAAAAAAATTATAAAATAACAATGTCTAAATGCTAAATTTAGAAGGATAAATGAAAATGAGTGAATCAGAGGAAATCAGTCAGCTTAGACCGAAACATACATGAAACAAAGAAAAATTACAAAAATAGTAAATGTTTAACAAAGTTCTAGATTCAAACAGAAAAACTTATTTGGACTTCATGCTTTTTCCCATGTCCCGATGTTTTCCAACCAAAACTCTCCCTCTAAAAAACAAACCACTTGATCGACTGTCATACCATCCATAAAATAGGTTGAATTCTGTAAGAATTTACAAAATTAGATGAAACAGGTGAAAACTATAATGAATGAATAAATACCAACATAGCAATTGCAATTTAATTACGAGATTTAAATAAGTGGGGGATATTTGAGAAACATTTAACTTCAACATTTAGATATCTCATGTGTTGAGACCCTTTAGATGACATTCTCAATAAAAAACCTGCATGACATTTCAAGCAGTCGTAAGAGCAATTTTGAAAGGGAGATATTAGATGACTAAAAAAATTAAAGATGATAAATACTTATTAGCATAAACCTGTAATCATTCCGAAAGAACTATGTTCGTGATAATGTGAATTTAAAAATCTCATATTCTATTTTTGCTTTAAACAATGATATCTATTTCTGTCATTCCAAATAATCTTTCCATTCGACTCTATTCTTCAGTATTAGTGTTTTTATATATTTACAGACGACACCACGGTCAAAATTATTGCTCTGCACCGGAATGTCTCTGACCATTACAACTTGTCATTTACTCAGATCAGCCTGAAACGCTTTCCCGACATCCCTTAGAAAATGTTTAATTTGCACATTCAAATGTATAAATAAATGAACAATAACATAAGACTGCATAAAACAAAAAGCAGTCTACTTTTAAAGGCGTCGGTGGTATGCAAATGCATTATATTAGGTAAGGAATCATATAGTCTCCATGTGCGCTCTTTCATTGCCTATTTATACTGACTCTAGTGGTATACAAATGCATTATGTTAGGTAAGGAATCATATAATCTCCATTTGCACTCATTTATTGCCCCAACTAACAATGTCCAACGCTGATTATTGTTTATTGGTAACAGAAGCAATTCTACATTCTCAGTAGTATCATTCGTAATGTGCTAAACAAACCTTTTAACATTGCCTACTTTGTACAACTGCATAAACAAAAAATATCACATGAGAATAAATGGTTATGTTAGATATATTTAGGTGCACTCTATGACATGTGAATTTCAAAATTTATCCAGTGACATGTAGACATATAAGTACGATCTATATAGCTGTGGTGCGTTACTTCTTTTATTTTCCATCAACATAGCAAAACAATCGACTTGTTCATTTCCTAACCAACTGTTCATAAGGAATTTATCAAGATAACGTCGAGTTAGCGACACATGTTCCATATTAATTATTAAGTCACGACTGAATTTCAAGTATATAATTTTTACTGCAAATAAATACAAAAGTAAAACAAAAAATCAATAAAAAAATATGGTAAACTAACAAGTCAGTGAATTTGATACAACATAAATCGATTGTTTCCAGCATATGATCTGAAATTTATTGTCTAGCGGGAAAATTGAGTACCAGTGCTGCTGAACAAACCTATAATACAAACAACTAACATTATATGGTGAAAATATTAAAGTTCAGAGTGTGAACACTTCAAAAAAACTTTCTATACCTAATGAGGGTAGTCATCATCAGCATATTGCCTTTCCACTTGGTCCTGATCTTCGTCTTTATTTTTGAGAAATTATGTTTGATGAACTTCTTTTGCTTTCTTATAATATACAGTTGGTGGATCAAAATTAATGTCGTCAGTTAGAGTTTGTTGTATAACTGTCGATTCCCCCTTATCTACATCCTCAAGCTCCTCTTTATTTGATGGTGGTTGATCAACTTGGTCTGCTTCTCCTTTATTTACAGCTTCAACCTGTTAATTATTGGATATTGTTAATTGAATAGTAAACAAAAATTTTATTGGATGATGCTTTGGTGCAGATTTCAGTCTCTTCAGCCTCTTCAACCGCCTCTTGTGTTGGTTTTTTTCTTCATCTTCCGTTCAAAAATCATAAATGAGAAACTGAGAAGTCTTTTTCTTCTACCCTATCTTGTCTTAATCCTTTGAATTAAGCTTCTTAGTGGAGACTCTTTAACCTATTTCTTTAGAAATTCCCCACTTGGTTTTTTTATTGCTTTCTGTAATTCTTTTACTTCACATTTTAACTCTGTCATTATATTTTCTAAATTTGTCAGTCGAGTATAAACTGAGTCTTGAAAGTCCAAGAACAATTTATGATAATATTTAAGTAATTTATGTATTTCTTCAAAAGAAATACGAGAGCTAGTATGTGGATGTGTCACAATCTGTTGGTTGGGAACCGATATGATAAGGAACCATAACAACAACCTCAACGAACGTGGGCGAATGTGGTTGGGATTGAGTCCTTTGTTGTCGGAGATGCTTCCTAGGACTAGATAGTTTTTCAAGGGGAGGGCTAAGTAAACGATGTTCACTGTCTTTTATTTCAAGAAAATAATCATAAACCTGGAAGACATTACATATAATCAAAGTCAATCAAAGTATCACGTGATCATAATAACACTGTCTAAGGTTTAAACAAATAAATACCTCACCTCGGTGGATCTGAGCCTCTTAAAAATTAGTTGAATTTTTACAATATTCCATCTCACATTTACTGTTTACCTCAGCATTCGTGGTTTAGTCTTAGGCATTACTGAGAGGACAAAAAACGAGTGCTCATAAAACCAGAGTTGCGTGAAACATGATAAAATAATTCATTGTTGTGTTCAAAATTAAGAAATGAACTTTTAAGAGTTATTTGCAGTACACAAACCGTTAGAAGGAAGAAAAAACCAGTAATGTCTCCCAATGGCTGGTTCTTCCTTATTTTCGTAGCACAAACATTCAGTTGCTCGATCAGAATTTTACATATTGTAGCTGACCAATTATACGTTGTAAAAGTTTTTACATACTCGCAAATAGAAGACAACTCTTTCGACACTTTAAAGTTTCTTGAAGGAAAAAAGTAATTTCAGATTAAAAGCTTGATTAATAGTTGCATAAGTTAATGAGAGGACTCTCCTGGTGAAAAGTTGAGTAGTGCGGTATTTATTTGTCTCACATCCATACTACCAGGCGGGACATTACTCCAGCATGTAGCCCTCTATTGGGCATGCCTATCAGGAGTGTAAGTTCGTCTTGATCAAATTTGAGCTCTTTCCCTTCCAAGTTGATTGTCATTCGATTAATATCCTAACAATTTATTATGTGCATTACCAAAATATGATCCTGAGAGTATGAAGAGAGTTCAAAAAACTGAGTCAAACTCATGACTTCCAATTTATTCCATGTGTTCTCTTCGACTGATGTTCGCATCTTATCGAGAACTTCTCGTATTGCAGATAGACGACATCTGTAATTCATTGTTTTTGCGCTAAAAAACCTACAAGAATACAACATAATAGTTTAAGATCAAATAAAAATTAGAATGATGACAAACGTGGTGAATTTAAAAAAATTCAATATTAACTTTTCAGTAAAATAAATTTTATTGCAAATTTTAAGAATGTATGATGATCTTTGTTGACAAATAATGTGAATTTTAACACTTCTATTTTGAGAAACAATAAGTCTTCATTTAAAATTAATTTAACACGACTAATATGGTGAATTAAATAGTTCTTTTTCGACAATTTTCATTCCAGTAGATAATGTATCTAAAATGTATTTCAAAACCATAAATTGTTCTTTTTGGTAAGGAGTTTGTAACTATTAAAAGTGGCATGTAATGTGTTCACAAAATTCTTTATGACCACATGATAACACCATAACCAAGCTTCATGGATTAGAAAACAAAACCTAAAAATACCTATAAACGACTTGGGGTTGCTTAATAGATTTATTGTCCCCTTTCTTAGACTCCTTACGACCGCCTTTCACTATTTGCTTTGCCTCCTCGCATTCCGGCTTATCAACCTCTCCCAAATCCACAACATTGGCCTCTTCCAACCTGGTATTCGTAGTCTGTGCAATGTCCTTATCTTCCATTTTAATCTTTTTTCACAAAAGCAATCCGAAACCCTGTTGCCGTAACCTTAAAAAAGAAGACGAGGAAGAGAACCATAGTAGCGCGCAAATCCCTGTTTTTCAAAAATGATTCTTATTGTATGGCTTTCAATTTTTTACCATGGTTTAATGAGTTTTAAGACACTATTGTGGAGGATATACAAATGTTACAAGTAGATAATTAAGCGGTTACATGAGGCTTACACGCGCGGTTCCGCGGCGACGGACTTAATAGCCCGTTACATCGTAGCTACAATCGAGTTACACGAAGAGTATACTCTCGGTTCCAAGAGGACGAAGTTATAAGGAAGTTACACTCAGGTTATACGCGCGGTACCGCTGCCTGAGTGGGGAATGTTGTACATGGGTTACAATGGGATTACAAGCGCGTTACTAAAGGCCGACCGCGAGAGGTATTGCATGGGTACAACGGGGTTACAATCGAGTTACTGCCACGGGCCGGATTGACGGGTGATCTGCGGCAAAACACCTATTTCTTTTATAAGCTACAAGCGATGGGACCGCCGATGCATACATGATCTCCTCCTATTGACTATCGTACACAGCGCTGCGTACGTCTTACACACACAAATTTTTTTTGTCTTATAACCCATTAATTTGTGGTAAAAATTGGAAGCCAGACAGTAAGAAACCATTTTCGAAAAATAGGGATTTGCGTGTCGCTAGGGTTATCTTCCTCGTCTTCCTTTTCAAGGTTACGACACTAGGGTTTCAGATTGTTTTGTGATGGAAGATTAAAATGGAAGATATTGGCATCATGGAGCCTACAAAGATTGGGTTGGAAGAGACTAATATTGCGGATTTGGGAGAGGCTGATTAGCCGGAATGCGAGCAGAGAAATCAAATGGTGAAGGGCGGCCGTATGGAGTCCAAGGAGGACAATGAATCTATTAAACAACCCCAAAATCGTTTCTAGGTATTTTTAGGTTTTGTTTTCCAATTCATGAAACTTGGTTATGGTCTTATCATGTGGTCATAAAGAACTTTGTGAACACATTACATGCCACTTTTAATACATTATAAACTCATTATAAAAAAGAACAATTTGTGGTTTTGGAAGACCTTTTAGATTGCGAAAGTTGGCCAACTTCTTGATTAATTGTTTTTGCTCACCATCCAAGTCTCCCATATAGCTGAGAATTTCCGAGCAATTGGAAGCCACTTTCGATGATGAGGTCGAGAAATTGAGATTACACGATCGTTACTGTCCATCTTGATCAGCCAACTCCCCTGTTTCCTTTCATAACTCAGATCGTACGAATGGATGACTGACCCACGACACAACTCAAAAAAAAGGACAAAAAGCCAAAGGTCCCCATATAAAGACAGAGATATTGACTTTGATCAAAGCACTAGAAAATGGATGATCGTAGATATGACTGACTAGTGGTCATAAAGAACTTTGTGAACACATTACATGTCACTTTTAATACATTATAAACTCCTTATAAAAGGAACAATTTGTGGTTTTGGAAGACCTTTTAGATAGTTTATCTGCTGGAATGCAAATTATCAAAATAGAACTATTTAATTCACTATATTTATCGTGCTAAATTAATTTTAAATGAAGACTTACTGTTTCTCAAATTAGAAGTGTTAAAATTCATCATATTTGTCAGTAAAGATCATCATGCCTTCCTAAATGTTGCAGTTAAATTTATTTTACCGAAAAGTTAATGTTGATATTTTTTTAAATTCACCATGTTTGTCGTCATCTAGATTTTTATTTGATCTTAAACCATTTTATTGTATTCTTGTATGATTTTGAGCGCAAAATCAATGAATTGTAGATACAGTTTATCTGCAGAACGAGAAGTTTTCGATAAGGTTCGATCATTAGTCGACGGGGACACATGAAATAAATTGGAAGCCATGAGTTTTACTCAGTTTTTTGAACTCCGTACGTACTCTCAGGATCATATTCTGACAATGCACATAATAAGCTGTTCATATATTGATCGATTGACATTTAACTTGGGAGGAAAAGAACTTAAATTTGATTCAGACAAAATTCCACTCCTAATAGGCATGCCCAATAGTGGGTTACCTGCATGCTGGAGTAATACTCCGTCTGGTAGTATGGATGCGAGACAAATAAAGACCGCACTATTCAACTTTTCACCAGGGGTGTCCTCTCATAACATTTTGCAATTATTAATCAAGTTTGTAATCTCAATTTACTTTTTCCTTCAAACAACTTTAGAGTGTCGAAAAAGTTGTCTTTTATTTGCGTGGATGTAGAAACTTTTATTGCGTATAATTGGTCAACTACAGTATGTGGATTTATGACCAAACAATTGAATGTCTGTGCCACAAAAATAAGGAATGATCAACCATTGGGAGACATTACTGGTTTTGTCTTTTTTCTAACGGTTTGTGTATTGCACATAACTCTTAAAAGTTCATTTCTTAATTTTGGACATAACAATGAATTACTTTATTATGTTTCACGTAGCTCTTGTTTTATGAGCATGAGTCCTTGGTCTTCTTAGTAGTGTCTGAGGCTAGACCTCGAATATTGAGGTGGTTAGTAAATTTGAGGTGAAATACTTTAAAGATTCAACTAGTTTTTAAGAGGCTTAGATCCGCCGAGGTGAGTTATTTATTTATTTAATCTCTAGAAAGTGTTATGATGCTCACGTGATACTTTGATTGATTTTGATTATATGTAATACCTTGCATGTTTATGATTATTTCATTGAAATAAAAGACAACGACATCGTTTACTTGACCCTCCACTTGAAGAACCATCCTGTCCTAGAAAACATTTCCAATAACGGGAGACTCAATTCCGACCACATTCGTCCACGTTCGTTGAATTTGCTGCTATAGTTTCTTATCATATCGGTCCCCAATCAACACATGGTCATACATATCCACATACTAACACTCGTATTGATTTTGAAGAAATACATGAATTATTTAAAAATCATTTTAAATTGTTCTTAGACTTTCAAGACTCAGTTTATACTCGTTTGATAAATTTAGAAAATACAATGACAGAATTAAAATGTGAGTTAAAAATATTACAGAAAACAATAAAAAAACCAGGTGAGAAATTTCCAAGAAAATGGGTTAAAGAGTCCCCACTAAGAAGCTTAATTCAAAGAATTAATATGGGACATGTGTCGTTAACTCGACGTTATCTTGATGAATTTTTTATGAACGGTTGGTAAGGAAATGAAGAAGTCAATTGTTTTGCTATGTTGATGGAAAATAAGAGATGCAACACACCGCAGCTATATATATCATGCTTATATGTCTCCATGCCACTGAGTAAATTTTGAAATTCACGTGTCTCAGAGTGTACCTAAATACATCTAACATAACTATTTGTTCTTATGTGATATATTTCTTTTTATGCAGCTGTACAAAGTAGACAATGTTAAAGGGTTTGTTCAACACATTTCGAAGGATACTATTAAGAATGTGGAGTTACTTCAGCTACCTATAATTAATAATAAACACTGGACATTGCTAGTTGGGGCAATGGAGGAGCACAAATGGAGATTATATGACTCCTTACGCTACAGAATGTATTTGCATATTACCGACGCCATTGTAAGTAGACAATGTTTATTGATTTATGCATTGTTCTATACCATTGTTCATTCATTTTTACATTTAAATATGCAGATTAAATATTTTTAGAGGGATGTCGGGGAAGCGTTCCATGTTGATCTGAGTAAATGACAAGTTATAATGACCATAGGCATTCCGGTGCAGAGCAAGTTTTAACTGTGGTGTCGTCTGTAAATGTATAGAAACACTAGTACAAAAGAATAGAGCCGATTGGAAAAATTATTTGGAATGACAAAAATCTATGTCATTATTTAGAGTAGAAATAAGATACAAGATTTATAAATTCGCATTGTCAAAAACACAGTTCTTTTAAAATGATTACAGATTTATGTTAATAAGTATTTATTATCTTTAACTTTTTAGTCATCTAATATATCTCTTCCAGAATTGCTCTTACGACTGCTTGAAATGCCATGCATGCTTTTTATTGAGAATGCTACCGAACGAAGCTCAACACATGAGATATCTAGATGTTGAAGCCAAATGTTTCTCAAATGTTCCCCCACTCATTTAAAACTCGTAATTATATTGCAATTGTTATATTGAAATTTATTCATTTATTATTGTTTCCACCTGTTTCATCTAGTTTTGTGAATTATTACAGAATTCAACATATTTTATGTATGGTATGACAGTCGGTTAAGATGTTTATTTTTTAGAGAGAGAGTTTTAGTTAGAAAGCGTCGAGATATAGGAAAAAGAATTAAGTCCAAATAGGCTTTTCTGTTTGAATTTGAAACTTTGTTAAACATTTATTATTTTATAATATTTCTTTGTTTCATGTATGCTTCAGTTTAAGCTGACCGATTTATTCTTTTTCACTCATTTTAGTTTATTATTATAGATTTAGCATTTCGACATTGTTTTTTCATAATTTTTTGATTTCACTTATTTAAACTTGATTTATTTTATATAGGAGCCATAAAAAGAGATAAATGCAGGAGCAATAAAAAAATATATTTCTTTGTGATATTTGATCAACATCTCCTGACAGTTTAGATACTTGATGTTTTACTCTTATTTTTTCTACTTAAGATATATACATATCTTGATATTCCAATCCTTATGAAGGCTGGCTCCTTATGAAATTTTTTTTCGTTTTGATTTATTTTTTTTGGGTATAATAGATTGTAGAGCTGATAAGCTGGCTCGTTATGAAACTATGGACAATTTTTTCAACCACCTACGAGAGCTTGGTATTGATAACCTTCTGAAATGACCCATATCTGTAACTGCTCCGATGGTTGTCTGGATTTTGGTTGCAGATTAACTGAATGCTTCTAAATGATTGTAAAGTGTATTTTGAGTTCCATTGGATAGTTGTAAAGAATTTATTTACAGTTTTTATTGAATGATTGTAAAAAATTTGGTTCTACTTTTATTGAATGTTTGAAAAGAATTTGGTTCCAATTTTAATCAATGCTTGACAAGAATTTGAATGAGTGGTATACATACTTGATATTACTTTTGTATTCATAAAAATAGCTAGTTAAGTGCTATAAACATTGCTTGTCGTCGGGCCTCATAACTTCATTATCATGACCTAAAATTTCATAATTTTGGGGGTGAGAAAAAAATGGTCGTTAGCTTCATACTCATCTAGCCTTAGACCACTTATGTCTAAAATTTCATATTTTTGCTTGTCGTAGACTACTTATGTCTAATCTTGTACATCTCATCTAGCCACATATTATCTTGTAGATTACCTGTCTCAATCATCACCTCCCATGTATCATCAAAGTCCTCTTCATACTCGCATTTGCTCAAACATTTATTAAAAAGATCACTGACTATTTTATTCACTGCCCCGATTGAACTTTTATAGGCAATTTCTTTTATATGTGTCACTGACATAATCTATGTCGTGTATTTGGCAAAATCTCTGCGATGACTCTACCTATTGTCTGCTCTTGATTAGTGTTGATTTTTATTGGATTGTTATCACCCATGATATAGATAAAATTTTTAAAATGTCATTTAAACGAGTCCACCGTCTCCTCTAATAAGAATCGGACTCCAAAGAGAACATTCGGTCAATTGTGGTTAACACTAATAATAGGAGCACATCATAAGTTATATTTATTTAATTTATAGCTCGTATAAAAAATAATGACTTCTCCAAAGCAGTCATAATTAAGTCTGAATGTCCTTTCGCTAAAAAAAAAAAAA
>JXCR01017628.1:0-12326 GCA_002079205.1 Phalaenopsis hybrid cultivar
AAATAAATAAGTCGAGCTATGAGCCAAGTTTTTGGATCAAATTTTTTTCTGGCCGAGCCCAGTTTCGCTTGAAAATCGGATCTTTTATAGCTTTAGTGATGTTAAGGTTGTGAATTTAGAAATTTAGCTTGAAGATCGTTAACCGCTTGAAAATTGATTCGAAATTTAGCTCGGATAAAAATAAACGAGTCGAGCTACCAGCCAAAATCTTGATTCGAATTTTTTTTCGAGTCAATTTTGTCTCAATCCCAACTTGGCTCGAAATCAGATTCATTTGTGGCACCAAATATTGTATTTATAAATATCAGAATTTAAATGGTTGAAATGTAAATGCATAAGAATACTGTGTTAAGAATGTAAAATTTCCAATATTTTAAATATTTTAATTTAAATATTTGTCTCAAAAAATATAAAAAGAATCTTATCACGAGAATAACGGGCCTACCGTTGATCCACCGGGGCAGTTTCGGCCTGCAGCTTTACAGGCCCAGAGCGCTTGTCCACGAGCATCAAAGGTCCCGCCCAAAATTGAGAGCCCATTAACATACTTAAACGTGATCCACTCGGATGCTGTGGAGTAGCTCGTGTAGCCCATAAGAGTACCCTTAATGAAAAGCATTAGTTTGCTATTCCTGCACGGGCCTTGAAATAGTGCTCTACCCACTAAGTAGGGCCCACGGGGCACCACCATCGACGCCGGTTTTTGGTCAGCGCAGGCCTTCGCCCATGCATCTAGGAATGCACGAGTGGAATCCGTCCGTCCATCGGCCTTTGCACCGAAGTCCAATACGTTATAGGCCGAATAAGCGATGGTAGTGAAGTAAAGGGGAATGAGGAGAAAAACTTTAGGGTCCATTTGGGTGGGAAAAGAATAGAGAAGAGATGGGAGAGAATGGGGAGAGTGGAGGGGAGTATTTATAGGCTTGAATTGAAGTGGGGTTGTGTTGATTGAACTCATTTGGCACATGGAAATGGTGTTTTAGTGAATTAATAATCTTTTATTGGAAATTTTAATTTCTTGGATGTTAAGAAAATAGAATAAAAAAATATAATTTGGATATTTTATTTTAATGACTGTTTGACTTTTTCTTCTAGATGTAGTCTGAATGTATGTTCATAAAAGAGATTTTTCTTTGAAGTTGTGAATGTGTTTGTTATTTTAGCATTTTTTATTGTTTTTGTGCTAGAAGTTGATGAGAGGGAGAAAGAGAGAGAGAGAGAGAGAGAGCGAGATCAATTTAGTTTTAAATGACATTATGTACAATTGGAGAAGTGAATAGGGTATGAATGAATATATGCTTTTTCTTGCAAGTGAAAAATCATGAGGTGGGGTTTTGATAAAATAGTTTTCATTATTAGTAGTTTTGAATTATAAGTGATTACCATTTTATGAACTTCAATAAGGAGTCAATGTAAAGTAGGGATTATTGCTATTATCTTTGGTGATGATGATGACAGGAGAAACATGGTAAGGTGGGTGAAGGTGATTATGGTGATCCTCTTCCTTAAGGTGAAGACAACTTAATCTTGAGATGTTAAATGAGATGGCACTAAAGGACGAGATGACCATTGAAGATGATTTAGGTGATTTTCCTCTTATAGAGCTGACCAAACATCCAAGGATGGTAGGGATTATCAAACTTTGGATTTCCATTGTCTTCATCTCTTGGGAGAAGGCCTACTCGATCATCTAGAATGGTCACAACAATTTTCTTGCATCAACTAGTGCTCACCTTCATGTCACATCGAGTTCACCCCTTAGGGAGCATTAATCTAACTTTTTTCTAGTATATTATCTCCACTTTTATAAGAAGTGATCAGATCATATTTAGTGGATTCCACAAGTTTCCTTTGCCACTTTATCATTGCCTCAAGTTCGTGTCATCTCTACCTATGGAAGGAGGATCATTGCGACTATCCTCAATCTCTTACCAGACTTCCACGCCACATTATATATCACCTCTATCTCATGTTGCCTTCACCTTTAAGGTGGGAGTCAACCTAATAGTCTTTGCTCACATTTTAAATTGCAACTTTCCTACAATGCTTCATCCATCATCTTCAAGTCCTTCTTGTCTTGTATTTATGAGAAGTTCAAGTCATTATATTCTTGTTTATATGAGATGGATCGTCTTGACCATTCCTAACTGCATTTTTGACCTTCATGCACTACATCAAATTTTGCTTCAAAGTCATGCCACTAATGAAACATTTTTAATACTTCTTTTGTACATAAAAAATGTGCTAGCGCTGATCTTTAGGAGATCTAACAGTCAAGAAGGGAAAAAGTATGATAAAAGAGCGTCTATCAATAGAAGACTAGGAGGCCTACTTATCTGGGTGGATGTTGTCGTCGGAGTTAAAGGAAAAGGCCGACTGAGCAAGAAGAAGAACAAATGGATGAAAAATCAATCCGAATCTGAACTAATTATACTAAAACAAGACAGAAAAGCATCTGAGTTAACCATTACGAGAAAGTTGACCGAAGGCATCAGCTTACCTTCCGATAGACCTAATCCATGGAAAAACCTAGTTCCTCAATATCACCAGCTGTATGACAGACACCCCTGAGGCCCTGCATCAGGGACCAAGAATTGACAATACAATAATATATTATAGACATAAGCTCTCTTAGATGAGGTATGAGCTATCTATCGAGTTACAATGATTCACCATCTACCCAATAATCTAGTCTTGCTCCGCTGACATGAGCCTCTCATTAAGCAATCGAGGGTTGACAACCAAATTATATCAAACAATAAAAAAAGCTTGGTCTATCAAATCAATCATGCCGATCCAAAGTCAGTCAGGCTCAGTCTTACCGACCAAATCAACCTTACCAAGACGAAAACAAATGAGCTCATCCGATCGATCCAAAGAGTAGCTGAGCGATAAGCTCATATATATAAAATACCTAGAATATCCTATACAACCCTCATTAAAACGGAGACAAATATGTAATATTACTATATTATACAATCTCTCATATAAATAGGTACATCATTTTAAACAATAGACAAGACTTATTACTGTTCATTTTTGTACGTTCCTCCCTCTCTCCTCTTTCTTATATTCTAATACTTGGGTGTGTTTCACGGACAAATCAGGATTCAACATCTTTAAATAATCTTTTTTTATTATCATATAACAAATACTATACTAAGTAAATAAAAATTTTTTCATGGAGTTTATGCACAAATTAAGTCAAGATCCCCCAACCCTTTCATGCGTTCAACACACACTATAGTTACTTATTTTTTTTTCTATAAAATTATTAATTTTTATCTTAAAAGAAGGAAAATTATTCATTCAATTGATTTGAATGTCATGTGCTTGTGGAACTTAATCTTGGAATTTTTATTATGTTGATAGCAAGAGAACATGGTCCCTAATCCCCATATAATTATATTTAGTAATTTTTAAGCATAAAATACTAAAGGGTCAAATTTACTAATTCAAGTTAAGATTCAAAGAAGGGAAATTTACACATGTGGCACTCGATTTTTATGTATTTACATATCTTACACCTAAACTTTCATATTGACATACATGGTATTTTGGTGCTTTAAATTGCTATATTAAAAATTTGAGTGTTATATGTGTAAATATGAAAGTTTAGGGGTGAGATTTGTAAATGCATTAGAGCTGTGCCTCGTCTCACATTTAATGCAGCATGAATTAAAGAGGATTTGTTTTGTGTCAGATTATGTGCAACTAATGCATGAATTTTGGTTAGATGTTATATGCTAATATTTTTATGTATAAATTTAATATTAGTATGTTGTAAGAAAAAATGTTATTTACCTCCCTTTTTCATGAAAAACTATTTCATACGGACGGCGTAATCAGAGTTGCATGCGCCGTATGATCTCCACCGTTGATCAGATCAAAGTTGTATTTCAGTGAGCCTTTTTTTTTTTTTTTTAATGATTAAAGTTTTGATCAACTGTAGAGATAGGACGGCACATGCATCTCTGTATAAGCCGTGCGTATCGAATAATTTTTCCTTTTTCAGGCATTTACATATATACCACCCATTCCTATATATTTACGTATCTAGCATCTAAACCTTCGTATATTTATACCATCCAAATTACTCATATCACATAAAAGTACCATTATTTTGACCTTTAGAAAGTGAAATACACCTTTTCATCCGTAGGTAAGGCAGCATTTATGTAAAATTTGCAAGTTTAGATGATATAGATGTAAATACTTAAAAATTGAGGGATATGTACGTAAATCTCCATTTTTTTGATATATCAATAATATGGGCAAATTTATAATTAAATATGTCAAAAGAATTAACCATTACGCAAAGTATAGATTCAGGGCATCATAAATATTAAAAATCATTAAATTTTATAATGAATTTTTAAATTAAAAAAAAAATACTTCAAAATAAATATGTTCAAAATATCTCAGTATATCATCACCATGTGCAATTTCTGCAATTTTACTTTTTTTATTTTTTTGAGCATTTACATGCTTCAATTTCTATATATTTACATTATGTTGCATCTAAACTTTACTTTTTTTGCATTTATACATCCCAAATCCTTCATATCACATTAAACTATCACTATTTTAATATAAAAAAAAATGAAATACATATTTTCATGTATAAATAAAGTAGCATATATATGTAAAAATGGAAGTGGTAGATNAAAAACACTTCAAAATAAATATGTTCAAAATATCTCAGTATATCATCACCATGTGCAATTTCTGCAATTTTACTTTTTTATTTTTTTGAGCATTTACATGCTTCAATTTCTATATATTTACATTATGTTGCATCTAAACTTTACTTTTTTCGCATTTATACACCCCAAATCCTTCATATCACATTAAACTATCACTATTTTAATAATAATAAAAAAAATGAAATACATATTTTCATGCATAAATAAAGTAGCATATATGTAAAAATGGAAGTGGTAGATATGTAAATACATAGGAATTAGGTGGTATATTTGTAAATCTTTATTTTTTTATTTTTGGAATATGGGGCGGTGGGTTTGAGTTATTTGTAATCATTTCATTAATNAGTGGTAGATATGTAAATACATAGGAATTAGGTGGTATATATGTAAATCTTTATTTTTTTATTTTTGGAATATGGGGCGGTGGGTTTGAGTTATTTGTAATCATTTCATTAATTTAACTTTAGCTTAGATCTAAAGTTGCATATAAGTAGCTTTATTTCACAAGGAACCTTATAATATTGGGAAATTATATAAATCATGTGATTATATTTATTAATTTATTATGTTAAGCAACCTATATGTGGCATATCATACTATGGCACATTAAATGATGAACATGAATTACCCATCAAAGTTCCTAAATTTTTTTTTTGTGTAATAAAATAGTCTGCTTAATATTTACATGAAAGGTCATAAAAATGAATTAAATTGAGCANTTGTGTAATAAAATAGTCTGCTTAATATTTACATGAAAGGTCATAAAAATGAATTAAATTGAGCATTGGAATTAATGGATTGATTATATTTATAATTTTTTGGAATTAATGTATTGATTATATTTATAAATTTTAAAATTGGATATTTGATTTAGACTCGAAGTTGATGAATCAAATAAGTAATCAATCTTAATTTATCAATAAGTAGTTATTTTTAAATCTTAAATCAAGCGAGATTTACATACATATCATTAAATTCTTATGCATTTACTTATCTTACGCCTAAACTTCAATTTTTACAAACATTTCACCTTACCGACACATAAAAAGGTGTATTTTACTCTTTAAAAGTTTTAAGAGTCTATTTGGGATAGCTGCAGCTTATGAAAAAACAGTTATAAAGTTGCAGTAAATTGATATGATGTTCAAAAAGCTTCGGTGATTATTATAATTTTTTTTTTTTTTGAAAAAATCCTATCATAGCTAAACAACTGTCACCGCACCCAGCCAAAATCGATAGGAAAACACAGATTTAAGTGACAGTTTTTTGAAAAAAAATCATCGAAATACATTTTATCCAAACAGATAAAACTGCGGTAACCGCCGCCCCAAAATTAACCGTTAGTCAATATATTTGCAAAACTTTAAACATGTAAAGCAAGCCCACTATTTCCAGTTATATCACTACTTGATATTTGAATATTCAGCACAAATGTATTTATATTGTAACAAAATGAAAGAAATTAATATCACAACAAATGCAAATAAAATGATCTTCTTTCAGTCATGAACTAATGGCATAAATGCTACATAAATATAATTATACACGATCCTTTATTTTTTTGGAAGATTTAACACACATCACTCAAATCTTGTGCATTTACATATCCAGCACCCTAAACTTTAATTTTCACACATATGCCACNTTTGGAAGATCAACACACATCACTCAAATCTTGTGCATTTACATATCCAGCACCCTAAACTTTAATTTTCACACATATGCCACCTTACCTTTGCATGAAAAAAGGTTAAAATAAGACTATTTTTGATGTGATGGGAAAGGTCTAGGTGGTATAAATGTAAATAATAATGTTTAAGTGTTAGACATGCAACACATAGGAATTGAGAGGTATATATGTATATGCCCCCCATTTTTTTTCTGCTTCTCTGACAACATCTAAGTTTTGCAACATCAGCAGTGAACTCTGATGTGAGCCTTAGCTCTTCATATTATTGAAAAATCTCGAAAGACGCACCGGACCGCCGCCGCTTGCTTCGCTGTCACTGCAAGAGTGTTTGGACTTCGATCTGTGCCTTTTCTCCTTTGTTCTCTTGGATCTCGACTTGGACCTCGACCTCTTCGAATCTCTATCGTCGTCATCGTCATCGCTGCTCGAGGATTCTGAAGAAGAGCTGCAAGAGCTTGAATCAGATGCCCTCTTCCTGTGCTGCAAAATGAAGATTGATGCATGAATTTTTATGTCACCATGCATTCTACTCAAGTCCATGCATTTAGAAATTTAACACCTGTACTTCAATTTGTACATGCATGCAATTTTATCTATGCAAGAAAATGTGTATTTCACTTTTTTAAAAGTAAAAAGTTGTGGTATTTTTGATGTGAAACGAAAGATTTGGGTGTATAAATGTAAGAAGAGGAAAGTTTAGGTGTTAGATATGTAAATACATAGGAAGTGGGTGGTATGTATGTAAATAGAAAAATGATAAAGCTTAGGTTTGTACAAGTATTCTTTTGTTCAGGCATAAATGGAGAATAGTCTCCCACTGTGATTTTTGGATAAGAACTAGAGAATAAAGCAGGCCTTGGAATGAAAAGCTGGCATATTGCGCCTAAGAAAAAATACTCAAGACATCAGAAAGGTGGTTTTAGCATTATATATGATCTTATAGAATATAATGTGTATGAAAATGGCAAACAAGAAATAGTTCCATCAAATTACTAAATAAACCAAATGATGAAGCAGGTATAAAAGAAACCTTTCTCCTCTGGTGACTTCGTTTCTTTGATTCCTTCTCTCTCTTCGCTGCATTTACATGTCAAATAAGCAAAGCAATAAGGTTTTTGCAAGTTGGAAGGATTTACTGAAAAATTGTTATAATTTGCTGAAAATGAACCAGTGATAAAAAAAGAGAAAAATTCAGATATTTAAAAAACAGCATTATATCATTTACTTAGAAAGTCGAGCAATGCAATTTGGTACTAGCAATGCTAATGATGATCAATTTAAAATGGTGACACTAATATGGTTGCGTGAAAGAATCATATAGCCATGTAAGTGTAGGACACATTTAGCTTTAACAAAGTGTTTAGCTTTATTACAAAAGTCTTTTCAAAATGTACATTCAAATTTATAAACATACCATTCAAATCTTTAACATCTTATAAAAAAATACCACTATCACTATCTTTTTAAAAGTGAAAAACACATTTGCATGCATAGGTTATCACCCTAAGGTGTAGATATCAATTTTTGGGTGTTAGAAACATAAATACATAAGAATTGAGTGGCATGCATGCAAATTTCCCTTTAAATTATTGACACAATGACCGACATCCTTTTAGCTTTTCCTAAAAGCTGTTTTTAAGGCATGATTTCCATTTTATTTTTCCCAAATAACTTTTTTACAAAAAAAGAAAGAAAAAATAAATCCATTCTTTTCATACAAACAATTATTTTTTCTGCTCAACACTTTTTCTACTAAAAAACAAGCGGAAATGGATTTTCTTATTAAATTAAGCCCATAAAAATCTATACTTCAACATATGTATTCGAGCCAAGAATGACAATTTCTGAATTGATTTTATTCCCTTTAATTTTTCAGGTTTTCATGTCCCTAAGAGCAGCCAAATCCAAGATTAAGGCATACAAGTGGATTCTTTAAGAAGAAGGATTAGAATGATTAAAACATCCCATATATTTCATCTTAATTCAGGCTTTATATTCCTACTTCAAGGTTTTCCATGGCACAAGACCATATAGTTACATCTCTCAATTATATGAGATCATTTTTTATTAAAGATACCAACAAAGCTTTGGCACTTCGTAGATGGTGAGTCGCCTATAGTTAATTGCATGGCATTTCTTCTCCTAATTTTCCATGAAAAATTTAAATTTGCGGCCTTACGTTGGAGATTTGGGTGTTTGTTTTGGAGGGAATGACTATTGGAAGAAAAGTGGTACACCCTGATAGAATGCATTGTTCAATCATCTAGCAATATAACCCTATGAACGATGTTATATCCTATCAGTTCATACATCCACATCTATCCTTCAAGCCTGTATTCCTCCACTCAACTAGTATTTCTTTAAATAAAAATTTAAAAGTGTTGCACATTGTCTCTCATATCAAATGATTCATCCCCTTCAATATCTCTCTCTATAACAGGTTTTGATATATAATATATGAGAATAAATTATTATCCTTTAAGAAAAAAAAAAGCTAGCGATAGAACCCTAGATTAAATGGTCAAGGAGATCATTGGAATTATCATGTTTTAACATAAAAAATTTTGTTTTATGTTTGTTTAACTTGTCAGTGGCCATGAGTTCCCTGTCCATAACGATCCTAATGAATTAGGGATGCAAAACATAGGAAGGGACATAATTTTAGGCTTGGCCTTGATTTACTAAGGCAATGTCTTCTCAAAGTGAATAAATGATTAGAGGCTGAAAAGCATGGAATAAAAAACTCAATAGCAGACAGCATGACCGCAGAAGCTCAAAGACATAACATAGTTGATTTCTATCAAAGTCATAACAGCACGACCAACAACATGCAAAGATCTGTCAAAGCCTACAATGACTGAGAGGTATACCGTGCATAGCCATCCCTGAGGCTTGAAATAATGGTTGACTTGGTAACATTGCTAAAATAGTTTCTTGAGTAAGCCTTTCTTTAGAGATTTGGCACTTCGATGTAAAAAGCAAATTCATAGAAGCACAAAGAAAGTGCCATAATCGATCAATGCTAAATGATGAATTGCCATTGACTAGTTGTGTGAGACTATAGAGAGTGCCGTGAACTAGGTATTTAGCATATTTGCTTTGTCAAACGCTGTTCTTAAGACGTTGATCAATGTCACTAGAAGATGCTAATTCAAATAGAACTCATTTATTTGACCCGTTCAAAAGTTATTTTAACATAGAACATACATAGGGCTTATTAATTGATATAAGGATCTAATCCTCAAAGAATGCAACATTACATACTAGGCTTGATATTTCAGTAATGGGTTTGTAGTGTATTGTCGAGTGATGCCACGTCTCAAGAGCAAAAGCAGTCAGTTGATCATTTAGACATCTTCCTGTTCGAGCTAGAGTGAGTGGAACACATATTATGGCCATTGAAATCAGAAATACAATAATTTAGCATTTCATAATTATGGCCATTTGATTATAATATATAAAAACTTCTTTTTTTTTCTTGTTCCCAAGAACTCGAGAAACAAATCTCTTCAATTTTGGCTTGACCAAGATAATGTTCATTGTGTAATAGTATACATTCATCACCCTTTGTGCAAGCTCAAAATTGTTCGATCCAAAATCTTTTGCATTTATCCCCCTTTTAAGAAATGTAGAAGTTGAAACTCTAACTAAACTCTTCCCATTAGACTCCACTGAAATTCCAGAAGTGACAAAGAGGTGCTTTTTGTCAAAGTTCTAATTAGTAAACTTTGATTTTAAATCTCATTCAAAAGCATTTTTTATCTAAGTTCTCCTTTGTGATGGCTCTTGTACAAAAGTGTCAAGATCAAAAGGAATTCTGGAATTTTTATAACATAGTGCCATTTAGAGAAAATAAAAACATGGAATTTAGCCATGCTAACACATCTAACAAAGAGGGCTGGTGTTCCTAGGAAGGAAATGGAGGTGATATCGTCCGCTATGTTTGACAAAGAAAAGCTGAGAGTAGGGCGCGTCACAAACCTAAAGCATGGGTAGATGTCATCATAGCCCAATGGATAGTGGTGATGAGGTGAGTCAACACGGTGTTGGAGGAGCTCCTTAAGCATTTAATTAATGGAGATGTCACAACTGCCGAGGCATAGCTCCGTGGACCCTTCAACAACTTGATTGCATAGTTTCTCTTGCTTTTAATTCTACCCAATGGCCATAAGAAATTTAGTACCCCCTTAAAACTTCAGTAGAAGGAAGTGGAAAAATACAAAGATAGAAGGAAGATGAAAAAAAGAATCAGGCCCTACTAGGGGGTTTTAAAGGGGAGAGAGAAGAAGTAGAAGAAGAGAGGTAGGGAGAAAACAAATGTTTATTTATATATAATCATCATTTAACATTTTACAGTCTCAGGCCATTCTTTGCATGAAATAAGATCCTCAATACATATTAAAAATGTTTTAAAACAGTATTGCAAAATATGACGTGTCCTTGCACATTTGGCACAATAAACATATTTAAAATATGCATAAGAACTGAATGAACACATGAAAATTAGGGAAGCGATACATTAATTTGATCGTGACGTGCCATCATTTTCTGATGTCTTAATCGAAATAAATTCATGTTAGAGTTTCAAATAGTGCAAGAGGAAGAGAAAATGGTTATAAGGAAAACAAACCAAGGGGAAAGATAAAGAAGTCAAGAAGAATAAGAGAGAATAGAGTCAGTTGATAAGTTAAAGAAAACCATTTTTCATTTCAAGTTCAATCATTGTTACCATTTTATAGTTCTAGGCCATTTTTATGTAGAATAGAATCCTCAATACATATTAAAATAAAATAACCCAAACAAATATGGTAAAATATAATGTATACTTATTAACATTTAATAAAACAAACACATTCAAAACAGGCATAAAACTTAAATGGGTACATGATTAAAATCCATTGGCAAAGATTCACTAGCCATAATGATCTGTATTATTTTTTGAATCCTAATCTAACGGATGTATCAAAACAGCACATGAGATAGAGAAAGAAAGAGAGTTAAAGAACTATCAACCAATGATAAAATACTGGCACGGTTGACAATCAGCTGCAGTACTAGCAAATAATACGAACGAGCCTCAATAGGCAAAGATATTATGCTCGCTGATGTGTATAAAATGTGTAGTATTGTATGGTGCGCTTGTTGCATTATTTGTGACATTTTAAGCTTTTCATGAGTATATTAGGTTTACATGTGCAAGATTGGAGCATTTAGCACAAAATAGGCCACAACAACAACTATCCCGCATGTGGAGAGCGCCTCAACGTCGGATGCTGCTCCTCTACATGCAAAATATAGAGAAGACGACATCCCAACACCAGCGTCCAAACGCCCCAATGCCTCGGCTCCTTGATGCCTTAAGGTACCAAATTTTGGCATGAAAACATAGAAAACCACATCTCAACGCTAGGAGTCGAGCGCCCTAATTTCACAATCCCGAGCCACAAAATGTGGTGCCCAAGCCAGCGCGCCGCACCTGTATTAAGTGCCCCTACGCTACCTACTCAACGCCACGGTGCATCCCATTGACTTAGGGTGATTTTGGTGGTTTTACCTACATCTCCGACACGTGAGAGCCTATATTGGAGACATTTCTTCATGGAAAGGACTCTAGCGATTTTTTGATAGCTGACACATTTGGTAGAAGAGAAACTTTAAGAAAAGGCTAGAGAATCAATAGNCTAGCGATTTTTTGATAGCTGACACATTTGGTAGAAGAGAAACTTTAAGAAAAGGCTAGAGAATCAATAGTGCTTGTGAGATTTGTATTTTCTTTATTGTGAGAGCAAATCAAAGTGTGATTACATTGTAGAGGAAGGATCGTGGTGGAGCAAAATGAGATTCATATCAAGTTTTGATTGTTCTTTCTTATGTAAATTTCAAATATCTTTAAATAAAATCTGATTTATTTTCTCCACACATATTTACAA
>JXCR01017654.1:0-35460 GCA_002079205.1 Phalaenopsis hybrid cultivar
TATATATATATATCCTGAAGGATAAAGACAAGACTTGAGGATGAGGCTCGATCAAAAAAAACTAAAAAATCAATGACATCCATTTGATCCGCGAAACCATTTTATTTGCCGAAAAGTTCCCTTATTTAATACGAAGATTTAAATAGGGTTTCTATTAAGCTGGGTTCAGAAAAACTTCCTATAAGGGCAAACACCTATATTTAAGTACATCTTAGATAATCAAAATCACCTAAGAAAACTCTCGATAAAAATCAAGAAATATTGTCTTCAAAGAGGTTAAAAGGATAGGACTTATCAACGAAATCAGACAAAGAAGTGTGAAAGGGGAATGACACAAATTTGGAACATTTATTGTGGAATCTAAAGGAGGAAATATTATCATAGATCCGTAGGAGATCCTCAGTTACTTCCTATGCTATTCTATGGTTTGGTTTCTGTTTTTAGGAGCAATACTTAAATATTTCATCCTCTCAAATTTATTAGTTCAGATCTTATATTTATGTGAAACAATCACACAAATGGTCTGAAAGAAGCGAGGATTTAGGTCGTGATGAATGATAAATTCAGAATCCTAAGATGAGTTAAGGCTTATATTGTACAATAGAGCCATACAAAGGCCTAAAGATAAGGTTGATGATTTATGTTGCATAACCAAACAACCTCGAAATCCTATAGCTTGTTGTTTAAATCTAAGAAAAGATGTGTTGTTGTAGATCCTCTTGTTGTTGGAGATGGTCGTGTTGCCTCCAATGCTAACTCTAAGCTCCTCCTCATGAAGAGTTTAATTTTTCTAATGTGTCAAGTTATACTGTCAAATCAGATCTCCCTGAGGTTATGGCCATTTAAATATCATGGGGCATATTGAAGTTGATCTATAGTTCCCCGTTCCAGTACCACTATTTTCTATCAGATTCACTTAGTCCAAATGAATCTACTAAACTCAGCTTAATGAATTCAATACTTTAATTTGGATCGTGGGAAGCCTCGTTAGCAACCATAGGTTACCACCTCCGAGGGATTCCCGCTCATCCGATAGAGACGTCTTAATTTAGTTGCAATTATTGTTTTGTGATTGCAATTAAATTTTGAGTTGTTTTATATTTTGATTGTTGTGATAGTGAATTTTATCTTGGTTGATTTTAGTTTTGGTTTTGGTTTTACGACTATCCTAGCAACTTTTGTTTTCTTGCAAGGTGTCATCGTTTCTTAATCATGCAAGTTTTATAAGCATAAAAAAACAGTGTAGAAAGTTGAAGAAATGAAGGTACTGTAAACTGTAAAAGCGTACCTGGCAAGTCTTCTCATTCCACCACCAGAATGGTTAGTACTTGCAAGGCATGTATATAATATTGCAAGGAACTTAAATTGCAAGGGTAGATGAAGGTTTAGCTACCAAACCCCAGGCTATGATTTTATTGGATCTTGGAAGACCCTAGTGGATAACCTTAGAACAAAATATGACAAGTTCAATTTGGTCTTCAAAATATACATAAGGTTTCAAAGTGTTTAGGGAATGACCCTGAACTACTATGAGGCTCTCTTAAATTATTTCAAGTTCATTTTGAACTTATCATATTGTCCCATCAATCATCCAAGGTTGAAGTGTGCCTACCTTATTGCTCGGTGAAACTTGACAATTTAATTATCCCAAGGATAGAATACTGGATTAGTCAGTTGATGTTTCATTTAAGAGTTATGTGAGTGGGTACCCCTAAGGCAAGTCTAAGTCATTTAAGATTTTGTTGCCCATAATTAAGGTCAGGCTTGTTGTGTTTAAAGATGTTAATCACCAATTATGTTATCTTCTAAATCCGATCAATTTAGTTTAGACATTGAGCCTAGGTCATGACTAAGCCTTTAACAATCATGATATCTTAAATGGTGATTTTCAAAATTTTGATTTAAGTGGTATCTATTTATAATGAAAGATCATATCATCCTCAATTTGGGCTTAAGAAAAATAAACTATCATCTTTCTACCCTAAGCCCACTTCTTAAGAATCGTTTGATCTTAGTTGACTTCCGAGTCATGAAAATTAGGAGGATTATGATTTTTTTGATGTTGTGCAAAGGTAGTGAGTGGGTTTCTACCTTTTAATCTCATTGTATGTCATTCATCCAAACATGTTTATTAAGATCAAAATTACCCATTTTCCCTTGATTAATCCTAAATTTTTATTATGACACCGAAGTTTGAAATTGCCACTTTGCCCTTGGGGCACTTCACCTAATAACTCTTTAAACACAACTCAAATCACTTTGTGGATTTAGAGTGTCATATCCATGAGGTAACTATAATGTTTAGAGGAGAATATGTGGCCCGCTCAAAATTTAAATGAATTATTTATTTAACATCAGAAAATAAGAATTTTAGAAATTAATGTATTTAATTTTTCAATATGTAGTTTTTATTCATGAGAAAATTATTAAAGGTTTCCTTAGGTCAGAGAAATATTTAGACAAAATTTCATGACCTTTTGAATTAATTTATTATAATTATTTTAATGGGAAAATAAGGAAAAACCACTTTTAAGCCTTTGAAATTTATTTTTAACTTAGGACAACTAGGACAATATTTTAATGAGTCTCAAGTGATCAGGGAGTAATTAGGCACATTTTGAAGTATTTTGATATTTTTAGGATTTTTAATTTTTTGAAATCCAAAATGAAGCTAAAAAATCTAGTACTTTACAAAAAATAACTTTTATTTTTCCTAAGTGTCCCTGATCACAACGAACTCAGAAAACCCATTTTCAAAATTTTCCCAAGTGTATTTAATTTATTATAATTATTTTTGTACAAAAATACAAGATCTTTTAGAAAATCAACTTTAGTGCTTGGACTTAGTCAAATAATTTCCAAATATTTACAATGTATAGACATGATTTTTATGAAAAATGTGGGATTGATTTTATCAATTTTTTGAAAAAATTTAATTTACATGAAATAATACAAAATTTTTGCATTTAATTAAATATAGAAATTCACAATGTAATTCAGAACATCATGATATTTTTCAAATGATATTTTGATATTTACATTTTTCAAGTGATATTTTGATTAAAAATCATAAATTTGACAAATAATTTTTCTTTTTAATTTACATTTTTCTCCTTTGTTCACAGAGGAAGAGGGTATTTTTGTTTTATTTTTATGATTTTTATAGAAAGATATGGATTTTTGAAGTTTAGGCGTTTAAAATAATACAAAAATCCCTAATTTTCTACTTATCCAGTGCGACGCTGACTAAATCCTATGTGTCTATGAAAGAACACACAAAATTCAGCAATTTGATGCCACCATCCCCCTCAGCTGCCACACGAATCGTGCTTTATGCACTAAGAGCTTGTCTAGCTTGATCTCCTCCATCCATTGGATACACGTGCGATCGGACGGCTCTCTATTATCATCCGCAAGTTTCCTAACCCATGAGCTATTTGTAGAAAAACTTTAAGATCTTCATGTAGACTCAACCAAATTGCATGGGGGTTGCTCTTAAACCTTCATATAATCGAGACGAGCATATCTACATGGCTCATACAGTATAAGATACAGTAATAACTTATGAAGAGTCAAAACAAGCTCGGTTTAGGGTTAGAGTTCAATAGCTTTATCTGAGAGGGGAGGCCTCAACTAGATGGATGTGGTAGCTTTGATTGCGTCCAACGAACCTCCAGATGAAGTCTTAAGCCTTGGTGAATTGTCTAGGTATGAATTCAATCAAGCTGATTTCAACAAAATTGAGCTCAAAGCATGGGTCAATTAGGATTGGATCTGGTTTGGATTGGTCATATGAAAGGTGAATTTGGGTTTAGGTTTGAAATTTTATAGGATTGGAACCAAATTGATGGACATTTGGGATGAATTTGGAGAAATTGGGCTCATAAATATAATTTAGGGGTTTTGGTCAAAATAGTCAAATTGGCCAAATTGTATTCAATTGGAGGGCCCAAATTGGTTTTGGAAACATTTGTAGTGATTTGGAAGTTTTGGGAAAGTTTGGGGTGCCATGTTTATTTTTGTAATTTTGGCAATTTTGGGAATATTTTGGTAAATTTTGTATTTTTTGGTAATTTGGGTATTTTCAAATGGTTTGAAATTATTTTTGAAAAAAATATAGTATTTTCGATGAATTGGAGGATTTTGACCAAATTTAGGGTTTCAAGGGTATTTAAGTAATTTAGGTGGATTTAGGGGCAAAAGGCCAAGTTGGATGTTTTGGTAGAATTGGGGTGCCAACCACCCTATATGAGCTATAAACTAATAAAATCCCCACTTGGGTCCTCTATGTACTGGTTTTAGCTAAACCCTAGCATAGGGATAGTAGGTCTAGGGGGCCATCTACGTGAGTCTCCCAAATGGTCAAGGGATCAAAGTCAACAATTTTGGGATTTAGGATTATGAGCGATTTTGGTTTATAATGAGTGCAAGTGAGTGAACTAGCTCCAGACCAACCCCCAAAGTCAACCCCAAGGTCAAGCAGTCCTATAGGGACTCTCCTTGAGATCCCCCATACTCACCCCACCTACTAAGTGTCAGAGGTCAGGACCAATATGTGGAATTTCAAGTTGAGCAAGGAAGAGTTCAGAGTTTCCAATGGTGAGGGTTCCTTTCTAGTTTTCTAGGAATGCTTAATAGGAAAGTCCTATGGCTAGAACAGAACCTGGGCTACTAAATAGGGAAAACTAAACCTCAACCAAAAGTGAGGTCAACATAAGCTTAATGGTTTAAATGACAAGTTAAATTCAATTATTATGGGGGGTGGGGATTAAAGTTGATTAGAGCAACACCGGTTAGGATCCCATGGTTCCTTCAATTTGGAAACACTATTTTCTTCAAATTTACTTAGTCCAAATGAATTTACTAAACTCAACTTAATGAGCTCCATACTTTCATTTTGACCATGGGAAATCTCGTTAGCAACCGTAGGTTACCCCCTCCGAGTGATTCCCGACCATCTGATTTAGATGTTTTAAATTAATTGCAACTTTTGTTTTGTTGTTTTGTTTTCAATTAAATTTTCAGTTGACTTATATTTTGACTATTGTGGCAGTGGACTTTATATTGTTTTGATTTTTTAATTTTGGTTTTAGTTTCAGTTCTGTGGCAATCCTAAATATTTCAGTTTTAACATGCAGGGTGACCTTGTTTCTTAACATGCAAGTTTACAGGTAGGAAGTGAGAGGCATGAAAAAGTAAATAAAAGTAAATTGCAATGCAGTAACATAAAAGTGTATCTGTCAATTCTTTCCATTCCTCCACTTGAAAGGTCAATACTTGCATAGCATATATATAATTTTGCAGGAATTAAAACATGCATGTAGAAAAAGTAGAGAACAGATGTTTGAGGTGTGTCACCAAATCCTATGTCATACTCTAATAGGCCCAATGTATTCATATGTGGGGATGATTCCATCAAGCAAATTATAATATGTTCATGTGCTCTCTGAGATTCCTAAAAGATCATGAAATGGTCCTCGGTAATAACCTAGACATTTCACAATCACTTGAATCATCTCGAGTTCATTTTGGTTTTATTATGTTTGCTATGTGGTTCACCTAATTCATAACCTTATGCATAATGATCCTTGATGTTCCTATTATCCCTTTAAGTAGGGTAATTATCATTTGATGTTTCATTTATGTATTATATGGGTAAAAGCCCTTAAGGGAATCTTAGGATCAATTAAGAAACTTTGCTGGTTCAATTTTCAAAGAATGGTTTGATTTTCAAAGAAGGGCTTGTAGTGTTTTAAAAATGTTTAAAATTAATTATATGTCATTTTCTAAACCTTATGAGACAAGATTTTAAAACTTAATGGGTAGATTTGTAATTTTTAGGAAAATTTAAATATTTGTATTTCTATTCCTTATCAAGAATCATAGATCATTTTAAAACCATTAATTAGAGTTTTAAATTAGTGGGTTATGATCTTCCAATATCAAACCCCCAACCTCAATATCTTCTAATTTAACTACTCTTCTGAATTTCATCAATTTGAGAAATTAAAAATTTATCCTTAATGATACCAAAGTGAGATTGGTTGCTAACAATTATTTTTTTCATGTTTCAATCATGAAGACGTGTTAATTAAGGTTATATATTACCCATTTACCCTTTGGTTAGGCCTAAATATCAATTAAGGCTTAAATTCCAAAATTACCCTTTTGCCCTTAAAGCCTTAACACCGCATAATTCAGCAGATTAAACCCAAATGACTTTACAATTTTTATGTTACCCCACTCATGGGTTAATTAAAATATCAGAGGAGAAAATCTGATTTTTCTGAATTTATTTAATTATATAATTATTTTAATGCAAAAATATGGATTTTTATGAAAATTTAATAACTCAAGCAAAACAAAACCTTTGTTCTTAAGCAAAATACTGGAGGTGCACCTACATTAGAGGATCACTTGGACCAATTTACATGATTTTTAGAGGTTTTATTTAATTACTAGAATTATTTGTTTGTTTAAGTATTAAATAAATATAAAATATTATTTAAGTGTAGAATTACATTTTGTATTTTTCTTAAATTTCTCTAAGGTCAGGAAACCCAGAGAAACAAAATTCATGTTTTTATGGTTTATATTTTAATTATTGTAATTATTTTAGTGAAAAATTAAAGAAAATTTATTTTAAGCATTTAAAAATTAATATCTTCACTTAGAAAATCTAGAAATTTATTTTAATCAGTCTCCATTGATCAGTAAGCCAAATATAACATTTTAGTGAGTTTTTACATTCTTACAATCTTTATGATTTTTAATTAATTTTTATTATTTAAATATTTAAAAATGACTTAAAGATGAAATATTTATTTTAATTTCACTTTTATTTCCCTTAGGTTCCTCTGGTTATAAGGAACTCCCAAAACCAATTTTGTGATTTTTTGAGTTATATTATAAATATTATAAATATTTTAGCGCCAAAAATGCAATTTCACGTAGTTAATCCATTTTAGTGGTCAAATTAATTCTAATTGACTTGAAATTATTATAGGAAGCTCCTCTAACATTAAATTACATTGGAAAGTAGTTTTTGTGCCATTTACTTTTATATTTTATCCAATTTAATTATATTTCATTTTTAGGGTTTAATGACAATTAAGGTTATTTTTAATGGGTTAAACCATCTTTATATTTTATCTAGGGTCCACTGACCACTATGAACCTAACAAAATAATCTTTTAGGAAACTCATGAAGATCGTCCCCCAAACCAACTGACCCAAAGCTAAGACCAGTACATAGAGGACCCAAATGCGGATTTCATTGGTCCATAGCTCATATAGGGTGGTTGGCACCTCACTTGCACAAAAATTACCAAACTTAGCCTTTCGCCCCCAAATCCCCTCAATATACCTAAATGCCCTTGAAACCTTAAATTTGACCAAATATCCCAAATTCATCCAAAATACCCAAACTTATTCAAAAACCATCTTAAACCATTTGAAACCACCGAATTTGTCGAAAACCTTAATTTACCAACATTAAAAAATTATCTTTGGTTGCCCAAACTTTCCTAAAACCCTCAAAATCATTTCAAATATCCCTAAAACCAATTTGTACCCTTTAATTGAACCCAATCTAAACCCCCAAATTTCTTTTAAGGCCTAATTTCTCCAAATTCATGTCACATACCCATCAATTTGCCCCAATACTCCTCAAATTCAATTCTAAACTCAAATTAATATTTCATATGATCAATTAAGACACAATCCAAGCCTAATTGACCCATTCCTTGAGCTCAATCTTGATCCAAACTAAACCCCAAATTTTGACCCAATGACTTAATCTCACCCAATTAAACCTTATGATCCACTAAATTGACCCAATTTGAATCCTAAATTCTTCCAAACAATCCTACACATTAAATTAGGCCTTCCATTGGCCTTGTTCAAACCTCAATTTCACTCAATTTCAACTCACATTCAAAATCACCAAATTTGCCCCAGATTGGCTGTCTCCAAATTCCACAAAACTGAATGCCCTAACCCCAAAATTGACACCCAATTTATGTTAAAAACTCTTTATTACATTCCCCAAGACCACTTTGAACCAACAATTTTGACCTGACCCAACCCTAGCCTAACCTAAACTTAAGTCTAACCTAAAAGCCCAAACTTAACCAAATGCCCAAAATTCACCAAATTAAACCTCCAAACCAATTCAAAATCACTCCAAATCTTTTCTAAACTACTCATGAAAATAATCTACACAATATGTTTCAATCAATTGGGCTCAATGTGATGGCTAGCCTAACCCAAACCCAACTTCTAACCATTTTGACCCAAATTGAACCCCTTCACAAAAATTGACTTAGCCATGCCAAAGTTACCAAATTAATGACCCCAAAGCCTCTATTTGGACTTTATTAACCAACTTAAACCCACCTAAACTACTTAGGTGAGCTATGGGCCAATGTTACCTTGATTTAGAGGATCTTAACCATATTTGGGCCTTATTTGAAAATACTTTGCCATCATCACTTGCCATTGCGTGTAAATCATAAGTAACTCTCCTCTGACCTTCCTGAGACAAGTAGTGATCATACCCTTTCTAGCCACCTTTTCAACCACCAAAAAGAACCACCCAAAGGTGCTCTCATTGGCCAAAAACCTAAATTAAACCTCCCTGAGTTGGCCAAGTCTGATTGGTCACTAGAGCTCTTCATCCCTCCACTTCAGCAAGCCTCAACACCTACTGCCAAGCCCTAAGCTCCACAAAATAGCCATGACTTTAAATTAACCCTCCATAGTTAAAGGAGAGATAAGCAAAATTCTTGGGGAAAATCTGCCCGTTTGCTTCTGGAGAGTTTCCAAGAACTCCTCAGCCTAATCCCACTATTTTCCCCCACTGGTTCCTACTGTGAGAGCATAATTTTGAGTTCAAAGTTTCTGCTCGAACTAGGACATATTTCCCAGACATCCACATTTCACTAAAGTCCAATTTACTATGCACACACCATTACCACAGTGAAAGGAGTTGATTCCTCACAAAGCCCCATCCCAAACAACCTTTAACCAAGCTCTAGACCAACACATGAAATCCATTTTCATCAAAATCATACCTAGAGAATTCACCATAGCTTGAGACTTCATCTAAAGGTTTGTTGGATTCAATCAAAGCTACCACAACCATCTGATTGAACCCTCTCCTCTTAGACAAAGCTATTGAGCTCTAACCTTTGCCCGAGCTTCTTTTGATTCTCCATTTCTAATTGCTTGATTTCACACTTGATTAACGATATAGATGTTTTCTTTTTAAGTATATGAAGGTTTAAAAACAAACCCCATGTGATTTGTATGAGTCTAGGCAATGATCTTATGGTTTAAGTGTGAACGGATTACGGGTTAGGTTACTTGGGGACGATAACGGGGAACCGTCCGATCACGCGTGTACCCAATGGACGGAGGAGATCGAGCCAGACAGACACTTGTTGTGTGAATCGTGGGCCGTGTGGCATGCCTACGTTGCAAGCATAATGAATGGGAGTGCGCTGCATGTGAGTTTAGAACCGCCGTAGGTTGAGTTGGTGCCGTGTGGATATGTAGAAAAATATGGATTTTCTGAATTTATTTTAATACCTGAACTTCAAAAATCCATATCTTTTTCTAGAAAAATCATAAAAATAAAAGAAAAATACCCTCTTGCTCAGTGAATAGAGAAAAATAATGTGGACTAAAAATAAAAAATTATTTTCTTGTTCCCTGATTTTTAATTAATTAAATACCCTCTGGAGTCCCATTGTATTTCAATCATCCAAACATGTTCATTAGCATCAAAACTTTCATCTACTCTTGTAATTTATATTACCTAAAAAATTATATACATGTTTTGCAAGTATGAACCTTTCAAGTGGAGGAACAAGAAGAATCGACAGTTACATTTTTAAATTATTGCATTTACCTTTTTGTACTTCTTGCATTGAGCTTGCATGTTAAACAACGATGTAACCCTGCATGAATACCAAAACTACTAGGATCGTCATAAAACAAAAACCAAAATAAAAAATCAATCAAGGTAAAATTTACTACCACAACATTCAAAATTTAAGACAATTCAAAACTTAATCATAAGCATCACAAAAAGAAATTGCAACTAAATTAAAACATCTCTATCGAATGATTGAAAATCCTTCAGGAGAGGTAACCTACAGTTGCTAACAAGATTTCCTACAGTCTAAATGAGGTAACCTACATCTCCCAATTTCTTACAGTTTACTTATACAGTGTAAATCCTTAACTTTTACTTAGTCTTTTGTATAGCTCTACTGTACAATTTAAGCCCCAACTTGCCTTAGAATTTCGAGGTTGTTATTCGTCATAATCTAAATCCTCACATATTTCAGGCCATTTGTGTGATCGTTTCACACAAATGTAAGAAGTAATTAATAAAATTTGTAGAATGAAAAATTTAAATATTTCTCCTTAAAACTGTAGCCAAACTATAGGGTAGCTGATATACCTAAAATATATAGTATTTTTAGACACATTTCTATATCTATTATTAAGATATTGCGCTTTAATGAAAGGTATTTGTGTGTTTTTCTTTTAGGTACAAGTAAAAAGGTGAAAAATGCTAAAATAAGTGAAAAATGATCAAATTTGGAGCAAAAATGTAAAAATGGTGCAAAAGTATTTTTGCGCTTAAGCGCCAAATCCTGCGATTAAGCGCCAAATCCGGCAATTAAGCACCGGTGAAATAGAGAAGGTCGCGCCTAAGCACCGGAGGCCCTGGGCTTAGGCGCCAGAGGCAGTTATTTGACGGGTTCTTGTTTTGCCAAATTTTGAAGGGACATTTGAGGCATCTATTAGCTAAAAGGGTGGTTATGACCACTAGAAACAAAAATATGGTTAAAAGATTTATGAAAGGAGGCATCCTTTGGAAAATACATCGAATCAGGACATATTTTAAAGAGATACCAAGATACTTCTTAAAAATTATAAAAGAAGGAAGTTGAGGGAAAAATGGGGGGAGTCCTGAGAAGTCCTTAAAATAGTTCTTGGAGAATATTTTGGAGAGATTCTTTCAGGCACGACAAATTTGCTTTTTCCTTTTTATTTTTAGTTTTATCATGAGAGTTAAGAGTGTTTTAAGAAAGAAAAGATTGAAAGGAACTTCAAGAGTTTGGTGGAGGATTTGAGATAAGTTTTTATCTTTCTTTTTAAACTTCTTTTGGTTTTAATTGAGACTTCTTATTGCTTTGACAATATTTTTTATTTTTGAACTAAAGTGTGGTTTTGTTTTCTCCTTAGATTCTGAGTAGTTTTCTTTATCTTTCTCCTTAAAATAATAAATAATTAAAGTGTTGGATGGAGGTTGTGGTGAATATTAATCTTTAATGTTCAAAAAAGTTATGATGATTTAATTTTATGTAATTCATGTACTTCTTGATTTGCCCCATCTAGATGTTAAAATTTGTTGTGAGGACATGTAAGAACCGGGATGGTATTGTCTCAGTCAACAATTAGAAAGAATCACATGAGGTTGTATGAATGAGACTGGGCTGGTATTGTCTCAGTCAACAATTAGAAAGAATCAGAATTTTTGTGAGAACATGTAAGAATCTGGCTAGTATTGTCTCAGTCAACAATTGGAAAGAATCACATGAGGTTGTATGAATGAGAATGTACTGGACTGGTATTGTCTCAGTCAATAATTGGAAAGAATCACATGAGGTTGTATGAATGAGAATGTATTCATATCATTTAGTGCAAATAAATAGGGAAATAATCTTTGAAGGTTGTAGAGTTATAGGACTTTAGAGTGATATGCTAAAGCCCCATCTTGGTTTACTGTTTTAGATTCTAATATGAGTTATTAGCCTTTAGGTGGAGGGAATCGAGGGAACTCTCGAGTGAGAGCTGGTATCTTCCCTGCCTTACCGGGCTTCAGAATTATTCAAACTTTAAATTAGCCAATGTTCTTCATAGAAACTCTAGTAAGGGTAAAGAATAATATTGCTCTTATTTGGCACAACATAATTTGAATACTTCCACAACAGAGTTTCTATACTTATTACTGATTCATGATAAGGAGAAATATATTTCATATTCAGTGCTTTTCTTTTACATAAACTCAAGTTATATTTAGAAGTTGTTTCTATTTTGTCAAAATATCAAAAATACCAAAAAGAATTGAATTTTAATTACTATAAACATATATATAGTTTAAGTAATTGTCATTTTGAAACATAAAGTTTGTTATTTAGAAGTGCATATTGTGAACACTCCCTATGAGTTTGATATTTGGGGCTTAATCAAAAAGTTCTACATAACTTGATAACAATACATATAATTGCATAGTATCCCAATATATAAATAAATTAAAAGTTCAATTCTTATTTTCTTCAAGAACAAGTTTTTTGTGTTGTTGTAAAGTAGGAAGGATAATTGAAGAACATAATTGCATACATTGTTATACAATTGTATATAAACAGTCGGGATCAAGTTTTTTGCGCTGTTGCGGGGGGAGATTGATTGAAAGCAAGTTTCTATTTTAGAAAGTCTTATTTAAACCTTAAGAGTTACTGTAGGAATATCTTATTGTAGTATTTTATTTTTATGTGTGTTTTATTTTATATTATTTTATTTTATGTTAGTGTATGTGTAGGTTAGGTTCTGAAGGACTAGTGCCCTACATTTCTAAATTAAAGAGAACTGTTAAGAAAATCAGAAAAAGCAAAAAAATTAAAAGTTTTGAAAAATCTAAAAAAATTACATAAATGGCAACAAAAATGATCAAAATGTTGAAATTCATCAAGAATAGTCCTTTATGAGATTATGTTAACCCTACAGTAGATGAACTTAATTGTAGTATTTAAAAACCTACTATAGTGGCTAATTCATTTGAACATAAACATGCTATTATCCAAATGGTATCAATTAGTCAGTTTGGGGGATCACCAATTGAAGATCCAAATTTACATCTTGCCAATTTTTTAGAATTGTACGCTACATTTAATTATGATGGTGTATCAGAAGATGTCATAAGACTTAGGTTATTTTCTTTCTCACTGAGGGATAAGGCTAAGATGTGGTTGAATTTTCTAGCACCTGGATCTATTAGAACTTGGGGGATGATTTAGCACAAAAATTCTTTGCTAAATATTTTGCACCATCAAAAACTGTGAAGCTTAGAAATGATATTACAACTTTTAATCAGTTTGAAGGGAAATCTATTTATGAAGTATGGGAATAATTTAAAAAACTATTAAGAAAGTGTCCACACCATGTTGGACTAGATTGGTTAATAATTCAAATTTTTTATAATGGATTAGCTGGATCTCTTAGAACTATTATCGATGTCGCTGCTTGTGGTTCATTAATATCAAAATCATTTCATAAAGCTTATGCTTTAATTGAAAATATGGCTACCAAAAATTTTCAATGGCCTTCTGAGAGGGTAAATTCTAAGAAAGTAGCCAATTTTTATGAATCTGATGCATTTACTATGTTAGCAAATCTAGTTGCTGCAATTTCAAGGAAGTTAGACCAAATTGGAATGAATTTTTCTCAACCAATTTCTATGATTGAAGAGAATTCATTAGGCCAAATGACAGATTCTTAAGCATCATTAGAAACATTGAATGCCATAAATAACAACCAAAATAACCAATATTCAAATTATTATAACCCAGGTTGGAAGAACCATCCCAACTTCAATTGGACTAATACTACGGGTGGTAATAATAAGCAATGGGGGAACAATCAATTAAACTCATTGGGAAACTTGAATAACCAATGGAATAATAATTATTGATCTACCTATACTCCAGGTTTTAATAGTAATTTATAATTTAAGGAGAAGAAGTTGTATATAAAAGAAGTGGTGTTACGAATGAGAAATCAGTTACAAAGTCATGGAGCTACAATTATAAATATTGAGAATCGACCTGGACAAATCGAAAATTCATTTAGTAATAGATCATAATGAACACTTCCTAGTAATACTGAAACAAATTTGAAAGACTAGAATAAAGAGTAAGTAAAAGCCGTTCAACTTAGAAGCAGAAGAGAGTTGGAAGGTAGGGTTCAAAAAGAAATTGAAGTGGAGAGAGAAGAAATTGAAGAATCAAAAGAGGACGCTCTAAAAGATTCTGAAAGACCTATTTCTCCACTGAAAATTGATTTTAAAAAATTGCCACCTCGATTTCCTCAAGGACTTCGTCAATAGAAATTGGATGAGCAATTTTAAAAATATTTGGAAATTTTTAAGAAGCTTGCAATTAATATTCCATTTACTGAAGCCTTAGAATAAATTCCAAGCTATGTAATGTTTAAGGAAGATATTCTCAACAGGAAAAGGAAGTTTGAAGATAATAATACTGTTGTACTTAAAGAAGAGTGTAATGTTATAATTCAGAAAAAGCTTCCTAAAAAACTTAAAGATCCTGGTAGCTTTACAATTCCATGTGCAATAGGAGACTGATTTTATGGGAAAGCTTTATGTGATTTAGGTGCAAGAATTAACCTTATGCCATTATCAATATTTAAAAGATTATGATTAGAAGAAAGAACCCCTACTACTGCAACTCTGCAGTTAGCAGATTGTTCGATAACATACCTTAAAGGAGTTATAAAAGATGTCCTAGTGAAAGTGGATCAATTTATCATTCCTGTTAATTTCATTGTGTTGTATATGGAGGAAGATAAGGAGATATCTATCATTTTGGGGAGGCCTTTCCTAGCCACAGGAAGAGCAATGATAGATGTGAAGAAAGGGGAATTAACAATGTGCATCAATGATCAAACTATTACTTTTAACATTTCAAGATCAATGAAATATCTTGCAAAAGGTAAAGACGGTGAATGCTATATAATGAATGTTATAAGATGTCTGAGTGAATATCATTTCAAAACTAATTATGAAGAAATATCTGAAGTAAAAGAATTGGAACATGAGCAAGAAGAGGAAATAAATCAATGTGAAGATCTTTTTAAGGAAGATTCAAAGAATGCTCAAGAAAGTTTTGAAATTTTGGACACGATAGAAAAAGTTAAATCATTTTGTCCATCAATTGAAAAACTTGCGAAACTTGAGTTTAAATTACTTCCTGATAATTGAAAAAATGCCTTTTTAGGTGATTCCTCTACTTTTCTAGTTAAGATTTCCTCAAAATTAATGATGGAAGAAGAAGAAAGATTGATGAAAATGTTAAAAATTTTTAAGAAAGCCTTTTGATGAACAATAGCTGATATTAAAGGAATCAGTCCTTCATTTGTATGCATAGAATTCATATGGATGAGAACTACAAACCCAATTCTAATCCTCAAATCATGTTATGAAAGAAGTTGTAAAGAAAGAAATATTAAAGTGGTTAGATGCTGGAATTATCTACCCTATTTCAGATAGTGCATGGGTTAGTCTAATTCACTGTGTTCCTAAGAAAGGATGAGCAACTGTGACTGCGAATGAACAGAATGAATTAATCCCTACTAGGCAAGTCATAGGGTGGCAAATATGCATTGATTATAGAAAATTAAATCTTAACAATAGGAAAGATCATTTTCCATTAGCCATTCTAGATCAAATGTTGGATAGACTAGCTAGGCATAAAGACTTTTGTTTTCTGTATGGATATACTGGTTATCACCAAATTCAAATAACTCCTAAGGATCAAAGGAAAATAACTTTTACCAGTCCTTATGGTACATTTACTTTTAGAAGAATGCCCTTTAGTTTATGTAATGCCCCTGCTACATTTAAAAAATCTATGATGGCAATTTTTTTTTATTTAACTAAAAAAGTTATTGAAGTGTTTATGGATGATTTTTCAGTATTTGGAACTTCATTTGACTCATGTTTAGAACATTTATCAAAATTTCTTAAGCACTGTAAAGAAATAAATTTAGTCCTAAATTGGGAAAATGCCAATTTATGGTAGTAGGAGGAATTGTGTTAGGACATTAAATATCAGAAAATGATAGGGAAGTAGATCCTGCTAAAATTTAAGTGATCAATAATTTACTTATCCAACAAATGTATGGTAAATTAGGAGTTTTTTAGGACATGTTGGATTCTACAGATGTTATATTACAGACTTTTCAAAAATTGCTAAGCATTTATGCCATTTACTGGAGATAGATGCAATTATCAAGTTTGATGAAGAGTGTCTAAAAGCTTTTGAGTTATTAAAAGAAAAATTAATCACTGCTCCAATTATAGTTTCACCAAATTGTGGAAAACCTTTTGAATTGATGTGTGATGCTATTTATTATGCTATTGGAACAGTTTTAGGACAAAGGTATTATAAAAATTTCAAAGTAATTTAATATGCTAGTAAAACTCTTAATGAAGCCCAAATTAATTATGCAACAACTAAAAAAGAGTTATTTGCAATAGTATAAGCGTTTGATAAATTCATATCATATTTAATTGGAACTCATTGTGTAGTGCATACAGATCATTGTGCTATTAAGTACTTAATGAAAAATAATGATGCTAAACCAAGGCATATAAGATGGATTCTTCTATTGCAAGAATTTGACTTTGAAATAGTAGATCGAAAGGGGACTAAAAATCAAATTGTTGATCATTTATTCAGACTTGAGTTAGAAAAACTACACTATTTTGAAAAAGAATTAATGAACATTTTCCATATGAAAAATTGTTCAATATTAATGACTGGTGTGTTCCGTGATATGCTGACGTTGTGAACTTTCTTGTAAGTGATATTATACCCTATGGAATAATATACCAACAAAAAAGAAAATTTATATCTGAAGCTAAGACTTATTTTTGGAATGACCCATTTTTATATAAACAATGAAAGGATCTGATTATTCGAAGATGTGTACCTTTAGAAGAAACTTATGAAATTATCCAAAAATGTAATAATTCTGATTTTGGGGGACATTTTGGTGTTGATAAAAAACCATACAAAATTTTACAATCTGGATTCTATTGGCCTCTATTTTGGGAGACATTTTGGTGTTGATAAAACAACATAAAATATTTTAGAATATGGATTTTGCCGGCCTACTATCTTTAGAGATGTTAATGCTTATATCAAAACTTGTGATAGATGTCAATGAGTAGGCAATATTTCAAGAGAAATGAGATGTCCCTAAATTATATTCTAGAAGTTGAAATATTTAATGTTTAGGGATTAGATTTCATGAGACCATTTATACCATCTTTCAAAAATTTATTTATAGCAGTAGACTATGTATCCAAATGATTAGAAGCTATTGCTTTACCTTGATGTGATTCTCAAAGTGATGCAAAATTTTTGAAAATGAACATATATTGTAGATTTGGGATGTCGAGTGTTATCATAACTAATGGGGTAGTCATTTCAGAAATGCCATAATGGAGAAATTATTAAAGAATTATCATATAAACCATAAAATTGCTACTGCCTATCATCCTTAGATAAATGGTTTGGCTGAATTATCCAATCATAAAATTAAAAGAATTATGAAAAAATCTGTGAATTCAACAAAAATGGATTGGTCAGTCAAACTTTACTATGCTTTGTGGGCTTATAGGACTGCATACAGAACTCCAATAGGAATGTCCTTATATAGGGTAATATTTGTGATAGCTTGTCATTTACTAGTTGAACATGAGTATAAAGCATATTGGGTTATTAAAGAGTTCAATTATAATTTGAAAGATGCTAGTGAGAAAAGATTATTACTATTAAATTAGCTTGAAGAGATAAGGAATGAGTCTTATGAGAGTATTATGATTTACAATGAAAAGATGAAGATGTTGCATGATCAAAGGATTCTTACAGAAAATTTTCAGCCAAGGAAACAAGTTTTGTTATATAATGCAAGGCTAAAATTATTTCCAGCAAACTTAAGTCCAGTTGGATGGGCCCATTTGTTGTGATGAAAGTTTATCCTTATGGAGTTATGGATATCAAAGATCCTAAAACTGAGAAAGTATTTAAATTTAATGTTTATAGACTGAAACCTTATTTTAGAGAGGATCAACATAAATTTAATGATCGAATGATGTTGGGTCAACAAGAATAAGCACTGGATATGCCGGGCTAACGCCTTAAAACCAAGCGCTTTTTGGGAGGCAACCCATAGTTATCAGTGTGTTTATGGCTTTGATTGTTGTTTGTGTGTGATTAAGAAAATTAGGGGTAGTATTTTTAAGAATATTATGTGTTAGTATTAATTTTAAGAATTTATTTAGTGATATAGACATGCTAGAATGAGTATTTGGATGTTAACTTGACTGGTGCAAAATTGAGCACTGAAGCTTAAGCACCAATATTCGGTGCTTAAGTGCGAATGTTAAAAACCATGTGCAAAATTCAATTTCTAGAAGCTTTAACCTCCAATTGGTTAACTTAAACATTCCATGGAAATTTCATAACATGCCTAGAAGTTATTTGAAGGATTTAGGTCCTTAAATAGAAGGGGTTTGTGATAGAATTTCACCCCAGAATCATTTTTAGCCCTAAAAGTCTAAGAGAAAGAGAGATTTTAAGAAAATGCCTTCATGGGAGATGGGTTTAAAAAAAAAAGGAAAAAGTCATGAGCAATAAATTCATTATTCAAAGTGCACAAGAGATGTATAATAGTTTCTTAGCCGTTAGTATTGAAGCAATAGCAGAAAAGATCAAAAAATTTGAGACAAACGTGGCTTTACTTGGGACAAAGGTAAATGAAATTAATGCACATCTAGAGCATATCGGATGGCAATTAAAAATACAATTTAGCCATAATAGTTATGTAGAGGAAGCAGATAAGACGATGTATCTTAAGCAGAAATGGATTGAAGAAGATTGTATCAGAGCTCATCACCACTGTCCATTTTATCAACTCTATATTCCGAATGCCCAAGGAGAGCTAATGAAAGACTGGAATTAGTTCCAACAAATGAAGAATGGAATTAAGTTCAGTGTTACAGTTTGTTCGTTATGAGTTGTTGTTTTTATTTGTTAGTGCTAAATCATATTTTTATTGTTTATGTCTTTTATGTGTTTAATTGACTATGTATGTTTAGTGTTTGTATTTAGAAAATTTTTTCATCCAAGGCTCTTTAGAATGAGAATTAAGTTTTGCATGTACTTGTATTCATTCGTAAATGAATATATGTGTTTGTTGGTGTGAAAATTTGTATTATTTTAACCTTGAATCGAATTAGTTATTTTGGATAATTTTGAGAGAGAGGAGAGTTAGAGGAGAGGAAAAAAGTCATTTAAGTGTTGTAAGAACATTTAGGGGTGGTATACTTAAGCTAATAGTGAATTTTACTTAAGTTCAAAAATATCAAAAATCATGCACTAGTGCCTAAGCGCTACATTCTCCAACTTAAGCGTGATGTAACATGAGAGTAAGGCACCTAAGCGTAATTTATCTGTGCTTAAGCGCCAGTTCATGAAAACTTGTTCGTGAATGGTTAAAGGTGAAAAATAACCCCGAAAATCACCATTTTTACTTCTGTTGTCATCTTCTTCCTCTCGAGTTCGTGATTTTGATGTTAGGGCAAACCGTTTCATGGAGATTTCTTGGTTGATTTGAGCCAAATTTGCTAGATTTGGATTTCTTAAAGTAAGAGCTTCACTTCTATGTGAAAATTTTGAATTTTCATCATGTATTTTGATTACAACTGGAAAAACTTGAAAATCACTATTCATGGTGAAAAGTGAAGAAAACTCTTTAGAAATTACATAAAAAGTGTAGTTTAAGCTTATAGGAGTTTAGTTTATTAGATTAGACTTGATTTTTGAAAATATTATGGAATTTTGCGTAATTTGTAGAATGGCCCCAAGAATGAAGAGGAGTAAGGGAAAGATCCACTTTGATTCGGGCAAGTTTGTGAGTTTAAAAGCTCAGGACAGATATACTGACACTCTGCAATGACAAAAATTGATTCCCGAGAGGTGTTTTAAAAGTTTAGGTGGATCAGTGGAAGACTTGATCGTTCGCCGACAATGAGAACGATTCTGTTGCTTTTTTTGCTGTGGTTGTGATATTTGTCGTACGGGACTTTTATGCAAACCTTCTTGATGTGGAAGAGGATTGAGTCATGCTCAGAGGCAAATTGGTACCTTTTTTACTAGTGGTAATCAATATGTTCTACCATTTACCACCTGGTAATTTATGTTTTTATGAGAACTATTGTCTGACTGAGACAAAACTAGATGAGATTATTTCATATTTGACTGTTGGAAGGGGACTCTGGAAAATTACAAATGAGTGGAGAGTCGACTTTTCCACTTCAAAGTTAAGTGCACCATCAAAGGCGTGACACAACTTTATTTCAGCTCGTATGTTACCAAAGAATCATCTGAGTGAAGTTACAAGGGAGAGAGCAACGTTGAATTATTATATTTAGGAAGGCAAGTTTATCAATATTGGAGCTTTGATTTATTAGACTATCATTAGTTCTGCCACTACCGCTACTACTGCAGGTCTGAGATTCGCTTTCTTGATCTTTTCTTTATGTGAGCAGGCTAGTGTAAGATATGATTGCTGGGAAGAAGTGTTGTTGTCTCCAAAGTCAATTACGAGTGTAAATGTGAAATCATATTCTGAGCACTCTATTTTTGGTTGGAGAGAAGGATTTTTGAGAAGCTATGGAATGTCAACGTCTGCTACATCACCTCTGCTGCTTCTAAATCGAGGCCATCTAGCTCGCGAGCATCTACGTCTAGAGGTGAGTCTACTGAAACTCGGGATCAATTATTGTAGAGGATGGTGGATAATATTACTTATACTACAGATACGGTTCAAAATCTAGAGTAATTTGTAGAACATATTGATGGGTATGCTAGAAGGCATAGTGATTATGAGGAGAAATTTCACTCATCATTATAAAAGCCTCATGAGGGGTAACCAAGGAGTGGAGTTTCCATCATATCAAAGGTACCCTGATTATGTGCCTATAGATGTCTGGAGCAGCCGTAATTCAGATGATGAGGAGGAGGACTAAGTTATATTTAAATTTGTAATATGTGATAGACTACGTGGTGTGAAATTGAGACATTTGAATTTGTGTACTTGTTTGGACAATGTGATGTGTTGGATTTTTTTTTTTAATTGTTATTGTGATTTTTGTGTTTTGTCAGAATTTTATTTTAAATTCTAGGGTAGTAATTTTTGTTATGTGTTGAGTAATGTGGTTTAGATATTTAGGGTTGAACTTATTTCTATGTCTTTTGAAAAGTTGAAAATCTTGCTAGCTTTAATTTTAAACTTTAATTTCAGAAAAGTGCTACCCTATATTTTTCTTTTATCTTGTTAGCATGTTTGTTTTTATGTTTAGACTGTGAAATCAACATTAGTGTGTTTGTTTGTTTTTTATGTATATACCCACTACTTAAAAGTATAATGAATCTCTACATGTTGAATTAAAATTAAAATGATAGAAAATTGATCAAAAATTAATTTTTCTCATATTTTTAGTTTTATACTTGTATAATTAGGGTATAAAAAATTATGTAAGCATGTTATTTCAATTTTTATTGATGCTTATATGTATCTGCTACTAAACTATTTAGGCTTGTTAAAAATTTAAGTTTGGGGGAGGGGGGATGAAAAATATTTTAAAAACTTGAATTTTATTTGTTCTCAATTGTGCTACAAGTGAATTTGATTTGAAAGGAAAATGATCATGTATATAAAGTTATATTAGGGAAGTAAAAATTGATTAAAGAAATGAATAAGAAAATGTTGTTAAAATTCTTATTAATGAAGAAAAACTTTCAGTTAAAAATTTTTAGTGTAGAAAATGTTAAATATAGTGTAACTTCTTTTAGTAAGAAAAATTGTATTTTTAAACAATTTTGAAATTTAGAATTTTATTTTTAATACGTAAATTTCTTTTATTAAAATAATTTTCAAAACAATTATTATATTTATAAGTAAAAGATTTATATAAGGACTTTACTTTTGGAAAGAAGAAGTGGAATTCATAACTATTAAAGACCTATCCAGATATAGTAATCCTTGCCTGAAAAAGAAAAAGAAAAAGATTAAAGTATTCAAAACCTCGGGACGAAAGAGCAACCCCGACTTACATTTTTATGTTCCCTACTCAACAATGAAGAATCTTCAGCATTGGTCAAGCTGTTGTCAGAATTTAAAGATTTCAACGCATGAAGTTATGGAAAAATGTTAGGACTGTCACCAGAAGTTGCAGTTCATGAACTCGGGATAAATTAAAATATGACCACGATAAATTAAGCTCCAAGAAGAATGTGCCTCAAAATAGAGCAACAGTCATTGTCGAAGTAAGTAAATTAATAGATGTTAATTTTGTAAGAGAAGAGAAATACCCCACATGGTTAGCTAACATTGTGCCAGTTAAAAATAAAATTGGATAAATTCGTGTTTGTGTCGAATTCAGAGATTTGAACAAAGTGATACACCAAAAATATATACATTTTTAGACCTATATTTTATACTCTTTCTTGTTGATATTGCACTTTAATGGAAGATATTTTTATGTTTTCTTACAGGTTGTTTATTTTTAAGACTTGAAGCAAAAAGGAAGAAAAAATGATAGAATTTGGAGTCAAAATGACGTTTTTGAAGAAATAGTCAGCACCAACGGTGCCAAGTGTGGCACGGACTACGCAGATTTACAGAACATATGGTGGATTTTACCCAGCCCCAATGGCGCTAGAAGCAGTGTCAATGGAATTGTTTAACATAAAGTAGTGAGTTAATTAAGGAGCACTGGCGCCGACGGTGTCAATGTTGGTTAAGACATTGTTTCTATGAAATTCGATGATTTTGGATGCTTTTTGCGAGTTTTGGTATGCACTTATTGGAGAGCCGACTCTAGGATCTATTTGCGGCCAAAATTGATCAGAAAAGTGGGCTCCTCCTCATTCCTCTTTGTTTGTTATCGTCACACCTGGTCTCCATACACTTTTTCCATCTTCATTCCACCACCATTCAGGAGTCTATTAGTTATTCTTCTCTGAGAGTGTTGGAGATTAAGTGTCAAGAGAGATTAAGTGTCAAGGGAGATTAAGAGTCTATTAGTCTATTAGTTGTTTTTCCATCTTCATTCCACCATTTAAGAGTTTAGATTTTTTATGGTGAGATTAAATGTCAATTCTTCTTTGAGAGTGTTTGAGAAGGAGAAAAGTGAGAGATTTCTTTTTCCTACATTTTCTAGGAGAGGCTACAAGGGATTTGCTTTGAGAAAGAGTTTCAGATAAGTGTTTTTTGTTAATTAGTGTTGTATGAACTTTCTTTTATATATGGAATTTGTGTTTTGATGTATCGTTCTCATGAAGCCTGATTAATTTCCTTAATCTTTCTCCCTACTCTGAGATATAGTAAAATGAAGAAAAAATATGGATGTGCCAATATTAAAATAGAAAATAAATTGTGATGATTTTTCAACTCAGAATTTAATTTGTTTTTTTGATTTGGTCAATTGAATTATTAAAATGTGTTGTGAGTGAGGATCACATTTGATTCCATGAAAGAGAATTTCGTTCATGGAATTAAGTTCAAACAAATAGGAAAATATACATTGTTGGGTGTAGAATTAGAGATTTTAGGGTAATATACTAAAATCCCCAATTCAATCTTAGTGTTTAAATATTAAAGTGAGAGTTAGCCTTCAGGTGAAGGGAAGTGGGAGCTTTGGAGTGAGAGCCGGTATTCTTTTAGCCTAGCCACAGATTTAAGGACTAAACCTCGGATTAGCCAATGACTTTCTATAACACTGTATCAAGGTAGAGAATTAAAACTGTTCAAATTTTGGACAATATATATTAAAACCATTTATCTCATTTCATTTTACTAAAATCTCATTGTAGTGGGAAAGTTGCTTTTTCACATAAGAAATCTTCATCATATAAATATAGTTTAGTAGTTTAGTAGTTACTGTATAAACTTTGCATTTCAGTTTTGCTAGTAGTTAAATAATTTAATTCTGATAATATCTTACACATTCAAAATTACTGACAGAAATTTTGTTTGATTATTGTGAATTTCCTAGTTAATTTATCATTTCAAATTTAAACCTTCCTCGTGGAATCAATATTTGAGGCTTAAATAGAATGTTGTTTATTACTTGATAAAAACATGTATAATTGTGTAGAATCCAAACATTAATTTCTTAAATTTCTTAATCATAAATATTACATCAAGCTTTTGGCACCATTATATAGTGGAGTCAAACTTACATAAATTTAACACAACTACATTTCACATCGATTTGGTAAATTAGGGAATTTAGAGATAAAAAAAAAATATCAAAAAATTATAAAATCAAAAATCAATATATATATATATANTTCATGTTATGTAATGCCCTTGCTATATTTTAAAGGTGCATGATGCCGATTTTCTTATAAACTTAATGAGTAATGCATCGAAGTGTTCAAAAATGATTTTTATTTGTTTGACACATCATTTGATGCATATCTTGAACATAATGTAAGAGCATCACTTTAAAATAGAGACAAGTTTAGTGCTAAACTGAAGAAAATGTCAGTACATTATCACTGAATGCATTACTCTAGGACATAAAATTTCTAAGAAGGGTATGAAGATAGATTGTGCAAAAATTCAGGTTATAAGAATCTCTCTTCATCCATATCTATGTGTAAGATTATGATATTTATAGGGCATGGATGTTATAATTTATAAAAGATCTATTAAGTATCTCTCTAATAATGCTAAGCATTTACAACATCTATTAGAAAAAGATTTCCTTTTCATTTTCATAATGAGTGTTTTAAATCTTTTAAGCTTCTTAAACAAAATCTAACCACCGCACTAATTATTATAGCACCTAATTCGCATTAACCTTTGAAATTATTACGTGATGTGATACAACAAAAATAAATACTTTTTTAGACTCATATTATATACTCATTTTTTGTGATATTGTACTTTAATGGAAGGTATTTTTATGTTTTCTTGGAGGTTGTTGATTATTAGGACTTGAAGGAAAAAAGAAGCAAAAAAGATGGAATTTAGAGTCAAAATAGCATTTTTGAAGAAATGCTCAGTGCCGATAGCGCCAAGAGTAGCGCCGACGGGGCAGATCAACAGAACAGATGGTGAATTTTACTCAGCGCCAACGACGCCAAAAGCAATGTCGACGATGTCATTTGACACAGAGCAACGAACTAAATTGCGGAACACTAGCACCGTCGGCGACGGCGCTAGAATGGGCGCTGACGGTGCCAATTTCAGTTCATCCCCTATTTCTAGAAGATTCGACAAATTTNAGACGGCGCTAGAATGGGCGCTGACGGTGCCAATTTCAGTTCATCCCCTATTTCTAGAAGATTCAAAAAATTTGGATGCTTTTTGAAGTGTTTTTGGAAACACCTGTTGGAAAACCGACTTTAGGCTTTATTTGGGGTCAAAACTGATCAGAAAAGTGACTCTTCCTAACATCTCATCGTCCCAATTTAACCTTCTACGCATCACATATTTTTCCATTTTTTCATTCTACGACCATTTAGACTCCATTGCTCCTATAATTTAGAGCTTTGTGGTGAGATTAAGTGTGAATTCTTCTCTAAGAGTGTTGGAGAAGGAGAAAAGTGAGAGATTTCTTTTTNCATGACCATTTAGACTCCATTGCTCCTATAATTTAGAGTTTTGTGGTGAGATTAAGTGTGAATTCTTCACTAAGAGTGTTGGAGAAGGAGAAAAGTGAGAGATTTCTTCTTCCTACAATTCCTAGAAGAGGTTATAAGGGATTTGCTTTGAGAAAGAGTTTCAGATAAGTGTTGTTTGTCTATTAGTGTTGTATGAACTTTATTTTATATTTATAAAATTTGTGTTTTGTTGTANATTCCTAGAAGAGGTTATAAGGGATTTTCTTTGAGAAAGAGTTTTAGATAAGTGTTGTTTGTCTATTAGTGTTGTATGAACTTTATTTTATATTTATAAAATTTGTGTTTTGTTGTATCTTTCTCATGAAGTTTGAGTAGTTTACTTTATCTTTCTCCCTAATTTGAGATATGGTGAAATGAAAAGATAATATGGATGTGCCAATATTAAAATATAAAATAAATGGTGATGTTTTTTCAACTCTGAACTTAATTTAATTTTTGCTCTAGCCAATTGAATTGTTAAAATATGTTGTGAAACATATGATCCGGGAAATGGAGTATGAGCTCTACAACAGAGTGAGGATCACATTTGATTCCATGGGGAGAATTTTGTTCATAGAATTAAGTGCAAATAAATAGAGAAATATACTTTATTAGGTGTAGAATTAGAGAATCTTTATGAGGACAGACTAANGGGAGAAATTCGTTCATAGAGTTAAGTGCAAATAAATAGAGAAATATACTTTATTAGGTGTAGAATTAGAGAATCTTTATGAGGACAGACTAAAATCCCTAATTCGGTCTTAGTGTTTAAAAACTAAAGCTAGAGTTAGCCTTCAGGTGAAGGGAAGTGGGAGCCCTAGAGTGGGAGCCAGTATCCTCGTAGCCTAGTCACAAATTTAGGGACTAAACCTGTGATTAGCCAATGATTTTCTATAACACTATATTAGGGTAGAGAATTAAAACTGCNTAGCCTTCAGGTGAAGGGAAGTGGGAGCTCTAGAGTGGGAGCCAGTATCCTCGTAGCCTAGTCACAGATTTAGGGACTAAACCTGTGATTAGCCAATGATTTTCTATAACACTATATTAGGGTAGAGAATTAAAGCTGCTCCTATTTGGCACAATATATATTAGAATCATTTATCTCATCTCATTTTACCAAAACCTCATTGTAGTGAGAAAAATATTTTTTTCACATAAGAAATCTTCATCACATAAACATAGTTAAATAGTTTAGTAGTTACTGTTTAAACTTTGTATTTCAATTTTGTTATTAGTTAAATAATTTAGTTCTGATAATATCTCAACATTCAAAATTAGTGACAGTAATTTTGTTTTGACTTTCTATGAATTTCCTAGTAAATTTATCATTTCAAATTAAAACCTTCCTCATGTGATCGATATTTGGGGATTAAATAGAAAGGTCCTTTATCACTTGATAACGATACATATATTTACTTAGAATCCTAACATTATTTGCTTTTGGCATTGTCGCATAGCGGAGTCAACTTTATAATTTTTACACAACTATATTCTTGGGATCAAGTTTTTGGTGTCATTGTCGGGGAAGGTAACAGTAAATTAAATAGATTTAGTAAATTATGAAATTTAGACATAATTATATAAAAAATTAAAAAATTTAAAAATANATTGTCGGGGAAGGTAATGGTAAATTAAATAGATTTAGTAAATTATGAAATTTAGACATAATTATATAAAAAATTAAAAAATTTAAAAATAGAAAAAGAAAATATATTTTAATTTAAGAGTATTTTTAAGAAATTTTTCTTTGCATATTATATTTATTTATGAAAAATATTAGATCTGAAGGTTTAGTACCTTACGATTTAAAATTAGAATGCACTATTAGAAAAATTTGAAAAGAACAAAAAGAAATTAAAAATTCAAACAAAATGGCAAAAAACTTAAATAATCAAATAAACAAAAATCAACAAAAACCTTTAAAAGATTATGCTAATCCGACAACAGATGAACTTCACTTGACTATCCAAAATCCTGACGTTGCTGCTAATTCATTTGAGCTTAANACAGATGAACTTCACTTGACTATCCAAAATCCTGACGTTGCTGCTAATTCATTTGAGCTTAAACCTATTATTATCTAAATGGTACAAAATAATCAGTTTGGAGGAACACATACTGAAGATCCAAACTTACATCTTGCTAGTTTTCTTGAAATCTGTGCTACTTTTAAATATGACAGAGTGCCTAATGATATTGTTAGGCTTAGAATTTTTCCTTTTCATTAAGGGATAAAGCCAAGGCTAGGTTAAATTCATTAGCACCTGGATCTATCAGAACTTGGGGAGAACTTTCACAAAAATTCTTAACTAAATATTTTCCACCCCTAAAAACTGCTAAGCTTAGAAATAATATAACATCTTTTTGTCAGTTTGAAGGGGAATTAATATATGAAGCTTGAGAAAGATTTAAAGATCTTCTTAGAAAATATCCACACCATGCTCTATCAGATTGGTTAATAATTCAAAAATTTTATAATGGATTAGTAGGATCACTTAGATCTATTATAGATGTNATGCTACTTTTAAATATGACAGAGTGTCTAATGATATTGTTAGGCTTAGAATTTTTCCTTTTTCATTAAGGGAAAAAGCCAAGGCTAGGTTAAATTCATTAGCACCTGGATCTATCAGAACTTGGGGAGAACTATCACAAAAATTCTTAACTAAATATTTTCCACCCCTAAAAACTGCTAAGCTTGGAAACAATATTACATCTTTTTGTCAGTTTGAAGGGGAATTAATATATGAAGCTTGAGAAAAATTTAAAGATCTTCTTAGAAAATATCCACACCATGCTCTACCAGATTGGTTAATAATTCAAAAATTTTATAATGGATCAGTAGGATCACTTAGATCTATTATAGATGTTATTGCGGGTGGATCACTAATGTCAAAATCTTTTAATGAAGCATATTCTTTAATTGAAGAAATGGCTACTAACAATTTTTAATGGCCCTCTGAAAGGGTAAATCCTAAGAGAGTAGCTAGTATTCATGATTCTGATGTAATGTCTATTTTAGCATCTCAAATTGCTGTTATTTCTAAAAAGATTGATCAAATAGGAGTAAAATATTCTCAAATACCCCCAATATTAGAGGAAAATGCACTAGGATAGATCATTGATACTCAATCATCTTATGAAACTTTAAATGCTATAAATACTCGAAATAACAATCCCTACTCTAACTTTTGTAATCCTGGATGGAAAAGTCACCCTAATTTTAGTTGGAACAATTATAACAATTTGGTAAATCCCTCCGGAAATTTGAACAACCAAGGAAATCCTAGTTATCGAACTTATTATCCTCCTGGATTTAACTCTAATCTTAACCCACAAGTTAAGGAAAAGAAGTTAACGATGGAAGAAGTAATGTTAAACATGGGAAATCAAATACAGAANAAAATAAAAATCCCTACTCTAACTTTTGTAATCCTGGATGGAAAAGTCACCCTAATTTTAGTTGGAATAATTATAACAATTTGGTGAATCCCTCCGGAAATTTGAACAACCAAGGAAATCCTAGTTATCGACCTTATTATCCTCCTGGATTTAACTTCTAATATTAACCCACAAGTTAAGGAAAAGAAGTTAACGATGGTAGAAGTAATGTTAAACATGGGAAATCAAATACAGAATCAAGGGGCTGCTATCAAAAATATTGAAAATCAATTAGGGCATTTTGCTACTACACTTAGTAGCAGACCTTCTGGAATTCTTCCGAGTACNGAATCAAGGGGTTGCTATCAGAAATATTGAAAATCAATTAGGGCATTTTGCTACTACACTTAGTAGCAGACCTTCTGGAATTCTTCCGAGTACGGTGGAATTTAATCCAAAAGATCAAAATAAGGAGAAAATTAAAGCTATTCAATTATAAAGTGGAAAATACGTTGAAAATAGGATCCAAAGAGAAACTAAAGTTGATGAAGAGAAGGAAGAAATCAAAAGTGACAAAAATGAAAATGAACAAACACAAGATCCTTTAGAAAAATAATTAACTCTGTTTCCTCAAAGACTAAAGTAGAAGAATAAAGATAAATAATTTAAAAAATTTTTGGAAATCCTTAAGGAGTTAGCGATAAACATTCCTTTTATTGAAGCTTTGGAATAAATGCCAAGTTATGTAAAATTTATGAAGAATATACTAAATAAGAAAAAGAAGTTTACAAATCATGAGACTGTTGCACTCAGTGAAAAATTTAGTGTTATTATTCAGAAAAAGCTTCCTAAAAAATTAAAAGATACTGGTAGTTTTATTATACCTTGTGTTATTGGTGAATTTTTTTTTTAAAAANTGAAAATAGGATCCAAAGAGAAACTAAAGTTGATGAAGAGAAGGAAGAAATCAAAAGTGACAAAAATGAAAATGAACAAACACAAGATCCTTTAGAAAAATCATTAACTTTGTTTCCTCAAAGACTAAAGTAGAAGAATAAAGATAAATAATTTATAAAATTTTTGGAAATCCTTAAGGAGTTAACGATAAACATTCCTTTTATTGAAGCTTTGGAATAAATGCCAAGTTATGTAAAATTTATGAAGAATATACTAAATAAGAAAAGGAAGTTTACAGATCATGAGACTGTTGCACTCAGTGAAAAATTTAGTGTTATTATTCAGAAAAAACTTCCTAAAAAATTAAAAGATACTGGTAGTTTTATTATACCTTGTGTTATTGGTGAATTTTTTTTTTAAAAANGGTTTTTATTTTTCTACTCTTTTTAGAGATGTTAATGAATATATTAAACATGTGATTGATGTCATCGAGTAGGAAATATTTCTAGAAGAAATGAAATGTCTCTAAATTACACATTAGAAGTTGGAATTTTTGATGTGNAGTTTTTATTTTTCTACTCTTTAGAGATGTTAATGAATATATTAAACATGTGATTGATCTCAACGAGTAGGAAATATTTCTAGAAGAAATGAAATGTCTCTAAATTACACATTAGAAGTTGGAATTTTTAATGTGTGGGGATTATATTTTATGGGACCATTTATGCCATCATTTGAAAATTTATATATATTACTTATTTTTTATTATATTTCCAAATGGATTGAAGTTGTTGTTGTACCTAGATGTGATACTCGGATTGTCTCTAAATTTTTAATTAAAAATATTTTTACAAGATATGAAATGCCGAAAGTAATTATTACGGATGGAGGNGTTTTTTATTATATTTCCAAATGGATTGAAGTTATTGTTGTACCTAGATGTGATACTCGGAGTGTCTCTAAATTTTTAATTAAAAATATTTTTACAAGATATGAAATGCCGAAAGTAATTATTACGGATGGAGGATCTCATTTTAGGAATAAGAGAATCAAAAAATTAATTAAGAAATATGAAATTATGCATGGATTATCTACTGCTTATCATCCTCAGACTAGCGATCTAGTAGAGATATCAAATTGTGAAATAAAACGAATTTTAGAAAAAATAGTAAATTCTTATAAATTGGATTGGTCTGCTATATTAGATACTGCATTATGGGCATACAGAACTACATATAAGACTCTTATAGGAATGTCCCCATATAGACTTATTTTTGGAAAAAACATGCCACTTACCAGTAGAATTGGAGCATAAAGCATTTTGGGCTATTAAGGAATTTAATTTTAATTTAAAGGATTTTGGTAAAAAAAAATTATTGCAACTCAATGAACTTGAGGAGATTAGAAATGAAGCATATGATAATACAAAAATCTATAAAGAGAAAATGAAAATATGACATGATCAAAAAATTATTCAAAGGAAGTTTGAACCTGGACAAGAAGTTTTATTATATAATACAAGATTGAGATTATTTCCAAGAAAACTGAAATTCAGAAGGTTATGACCATTTAAAGTGATTAAACTCTATCATTTAGAACCGTTTTTATCAAAGATCCTAACACTGAAAAAATATTTATAGTTAATGGGCATCGATTGAAACATTATTATGAAGGGCTCATACCGCAATTTAAAGAAGTTTTAATGTTAATTCAACCCAACCAAACAAATGGTATGTCGGGCTGACGAAGTTAAATCAAGTGCTTTATGGGAGGCAACCCACAACTAAACAAATGGTATGTCGGGCTGACGAAGTTAAACCAAGTGCTTTATGGGAGGCAACCCACATAGTATATATATATATATATATATATTTGTATTATTATTTTGTTCGATAAGTCTTTATATATTAGTAGATAATAATCCTACATAATTTTATACGTTATAAATTAAGACATATTGGTATTAGATGAAAATTTGGAATGGAATTGAACGAAAAAATGCAAAGAAAGTAATTTTGGCCTTTGGCGCCGATGGCGCCCGCAGACAGAAAGACCATAGCTGACTGCTCCGATAGCAGTTTGACGGTTTAGGACAAATTTTGTCAGACTTTGGCAGGATTTTGCTCCGTAATTACCATAGAAAGGTGTTTTTAAAGTCCTAAAAACTGCCTCGAACGTCCAGAAACTTCTTATTTTCGAATTCCATGGCCTCAAATTCCAGAAATACTTCAAGATATGGAGTTTTCAATAGAAGAAAATTTATCAATTTTGACGTGCAAAGATTATACAACAAAATCATTACACAAAAGAGGCTTATCAAAGAGAGAGGCTTTGTCAATCACAGATTTATTAATCCAAGTTCTCTGATTCATAAAATCATTGTACAAAGATGATGGGAAGTTTTGTACTACACTACTACTGCAGTTGTTGTACCAATAGTGAAGGAATTCTATGCCAACTTACATGGAATTACCCAAGAAGTTTTCTTCGTACGAGGTAAGGATGTACCATTTACTCTAGTGCGAATCAATGAGTTTTATATGATAGAAAGAGTTCCAATCTATCATTATAAAAATTTTATCCCTACCAGAGACTTGATGCAAGATGTCTAATTTTCTGACAGATGAAAGTGATATTTGGGAAATGCGAGAAGAAGGATATATTNTAATTTTTTGAAAACAATGACAAAATATAATAAGAAGATTTGGATTATATTCAGGGAAAATTTATAACTTTAGACTTGTTGGAAAACGTTAATAAAAATCTTATTTCTTCAAGTATTAAACCACCTAAACTTGAACTAAAAATATTTCATGCCCATTTAAAATATGTGTTTTTAGGAGAGTCGTCTACATTTCCTATTATTATATCTTCTGAATTAACTGAAATTCAAGAACAAAAATTAATAGAGATGTTGAAAAGACATAAAAAGGCTTTTGGATGGACTTTAGCGGATATTAAAGGAATTAGTCCTTCTATTTGTATGCACAGAATTCTATTAGATGAACAATACAAATCTAAAGCTGGTCCTCAGAGGAGATTAAGCCCAATAATGAAAGAATACATTAAAAAAGAAATTTTAATGGATGCTGGAATTATATATTCTATTTCAGACAGTGCTTGAGTAAGTCCAATTCATTGTGTTTCGAAGAAATGAGGAGTGACCGTTGAAGAAAATGATAAAAATGAATTAATACCAATAAGACAAGTTACTGGTTTGAAAATTAATATTGACTATAGAAAATTAAATATAGCAACAAGAAAAGATCACTTTCGTTTACCCTTTCTAGACCAAATGTTGGATAGATTGGCTGGGAACAAATTTCGTTGCTTTTTATATGGATATATTGGTTATCACCAAATTTCAATTGCTCCAAAGGATCAAAAGAAGATAGCATTTACAAGCCCATATGGAACATTTTCTTTCCATAAAATGCCTTTTAGACTATGCAATGCACCTGCAACATTTCAAAGATGTATGATGTCAATTTTTAGCAATTTTATTGAGCATGTAATGGAAGTATTTATGGATTATTTCTTGGTATTTGGAACTTCATTTGAATTATATATAAATAATTTAGTAAAAATTATGGAAGTGTGTGAAAAAATCAACCTAGTACTAAATTAGGAAAAATGTCAATTTATGGTTGCAGGAGGAATTGTACTTGGGCATAAACTTCAGAAAATGGCATCGAAGTAGATCCCGCAAAAATTCAAGTTATTGAAAAATTATCACCTTCGACTAATGTTAAAGGGAAAATAAGCTTTTAAGGATATGTTGGTTTCTACAGGCGTTACATAAAAAAATTTTCTAAAATAACTAAGCCATTATGCCAAATTTTAGAAAAAGACACAAAATTTGATTCTAATGAGGAATTCATAAAAGAATTTGAATTATTGAAAGAAAAATTAATCAATGCATCTATAATAGCTCCACCTAATTGGGAGAAATCATTTGAAATATTGTGTGATGCTAGCGATTATCCTATTGGGGCTGTGTTAGGATAAAGACACAACAAAGTTTTAAAAGTAATATATTATGCTAGTAAAACTCTAAATGATGCTCAAATTAACTACANTAGGATATGTTGGTTTCTACAGGCGTTACATAAAATTTTTTCTAAAATAACTAAGCCATTATGCCAACTCTTAGAAAAAGACACAAAATTTGATTCTAATGAGGAATTCATAAAAGAATTTGAATTATTGAAAGAAAAATTAATCAATGCACCTATAATAGCTCCACCTAATTGGGAGAAATCATTTGAAATAATGTGTGATGCTAGCGATTATCCTATTGGGGCTGTGTTAGGATAAAGACACAACAAAGTTTTTAAAATAATATATTATGCTAGTAAAACTCTAAATGATACTCAAATTAACTACACTACTACTGAAAGAGAATTACTCACTATTGTTTATGCCTTTGATAAATTTAGACCTTACTTAACTGGAACTAACTGTATAATGCATACAGATCATTCTGCTATTAAATACTTGATGCAAAAGAAAGATGCTAAACCAAGATTAGATAGATAGATACTTCTATTGCACGAGTTTGATTTTACCGTAGTTCATAGAAAGGGAAATAATAGTCAAACAGTTGATCATTTGTCTAGACTAGAAAGAGAAATATTAACTGATTTTGCAAATGAAATTTTAGNGAATTTTTTGAAAACAATGACAAAACATAATAAGAAGATTTGGATTATATTCAGGGAAAATTTGTAACTTTAGACTTGTTGGAAAACTTTAATAAAAATCTTATTTCTTCAAGTATTAAACAACTTAAACTTGAACTAAAAATATTACCTGCCCATTTAAAATATGTGTTTTTAGGAGAGTCGTCTACATTTTCTATTATTGTATCTTCTGAATTAACTGAAATTCAAGAACAAAAATTAATAGAGATGTTGAAAAGACATAAAAAGGCTTTTGGATGGACTTTAGCGGATATTAATGGAATTAGTCCTTCTATTTGTATGCACAGAATTCTATTAGATGAACAATACGAACCTAAAGCTGATCCTCAGAGGAGATTAAGCCCAATAATGAAAGAATACATTAAAAAAGAAATTTTAAAATGGCTGGATGCTGGAATTATATATTCTATTTCAGACAGTGCTTGAGTAAGTCCAATTCATTGTGTTTCGAAGAAATGAGGAGTGACCGTTGAAGAAAATGATAAAAATGAATTAATACCAATAAGACAAGTTACTGGTTTGAAAATTAATATTGACTATAGAAAATTAAATATAGCAACAAGAAAAGATCACTTTCGTTTACCCTTTCTAGACCAAATGTTGGATAGATTGGCTGGGAACAAATTTCGTTGCTTTTTATATGGATATATTGGTTATCACCAAATTTCAATTGCTCCAAAGGATCAAAAGAAGATAGCATTTACAAGCCCATATGGAACATTTTCTTTCCATAAAATGCCTTTTAGACTATGCAATGCACCTGCAACATTTCAAAGATGTATGATATCAATTTTTAGCAATTTTATTGAACATGGAATGGAAGTGTTTATGGATGATTTCTTGGTATTTGGAACTTCATTTGAATTATATATAAATAATTTAGTAAAAATTATGGAAGTGTGTGAAAAAATCAACCTAGT
>JXCR01017654.1:50900-115119 GCA_002079205.1 Phalaenopsis hybrid cultivar
AATGTGCTAACATAGCATACACTACTTAACATAGAGCATTTTCTTCTTATCAAGAATGTAAACCCAAACATACTTAGATTCCAAGAGTTAAACCATTAATTTTTCTCTTGTAGAAATGACTTCAGCATTAGTAAAGGCATATCGTACTTGGACAACAGACGTTCAAGGCATAAGCCAGGAGATGAATTCACAAGGTCACAACTAAATGAAGGTCACGTGATTTATGGATGCAATACAAAAGCAAAAATAATTAGTGTTGGATCAATCTATAAGAATTTAATGACTTCAGATTAAGATTTAAAACATAGTCTAATTTATATCAATCAATTATAAAATAAAAGATTTCATGTAGTATTTTTAGCTTATTACTATGTTATCAAGCATAATGACAATGTCTTACTTGTAGATAATAGACATAAGAATATACATTTGACTGATTTAGAAAGTGCTAGAGACAGTAGTTATTCAACGTTTTCATATATAATTTTCTAAACATTTTTATTCTAATTATAATAATGTTTTAAAACAAAACGAAAATACGCTTGTAAACTTTTTTCATATATTTGTTAGTTGAAAAAAAAATGAAATCATGACGACTTTAATCATGAAGGTCCTAACGTGCTATATTATATTATTTTATTTAAAAAAATTGGATTCTTCGCCTTTCCAAAAGACTACTTATCTGACATCTTTGTGCTTCCTAACCTCAATTTTTGCGATTCCATTTTTATCCACTACCACTTCTCATCATTTGTATTCTCTGACAAAATTTTACATCCAGACTCCGAATGTCCGTACAACCGCCAGGATGCTGCGAGGAGGGCGGAGGTCCGATTCTTCCCCTCCTCCACTTCATCCGAGCCGTTGTTCGGACATCCGGAGCCCGGATGTAAATTTTTTTCCTATTCTCTTCCTTTCCATTACTCTCACCAAACCAACTTAACTTGGTTGCCAGTTATCCTCCCTCAATGAGTGCCCCTTTTGGCAAAAAATATTACATATATTTTTTAAGTACGTGCGGAAAAGAGTGAATGGAATGACCATGTAATAGATCCCAATGGGCCACAAGAGAATATTACGTTCAGAGTCTAGATGTATAGAATACAACATGATTGCATTCAGTACAACCATATTTTATACTCTATGATTTTCACATCGAATTTTTTATTTGAATGTTTTTTTACTTAGCACAACATGATTGTACTGAAAAAAAATCTCCAATACAACCGCATTGTACTCCATGATCAAGTTTACGTTCGAACTCCTATCGTAATATTTCTTCTGCTCACGAGCCACGACAACTAAAAACCTTGGCAGTGAACAAGACGCGCTGGTAAGAGTTTCATTTCTCCTCGTAAGCATCGGTCTGGTAGAATTTTCTATATATGGTTGTTGGTATTGCCGAATTCGAGTCTAATGATCCATCAATGACACGATTTGGTGTATGTGAGTACAAGTCAGGAGCACAAATCTATCTTGAAAAAATATATATATATATTTTGAAAACATTTATCAAAACAAAAAATGTAATTTAAAAAAAAATAAAAACCATATTTTATAACTTTTGTTTTACTTAGAAGCAAAAAATAGTGACAAAAAAATAATGNATGCTTGAGCAAAAAAAAATTATAAAATTTGGAATGGCCATATCAATGAATATTTTCCAAACATGTAATTGGTTGCACTAATTGAGAAAACTATTTGTTGATATGTTACTATAGTCAATTATCTTATTAGCGATATCACTACAGATCATCCATAGACTAGTGGTTTAGCTAAAGTTTCAAAATGGTAGATCAAAAGAATCTTAGATAATAAATAACCTTAGTAGGAAAGATTTGCCCCTTAAGTTGGATCATATACTGTGGGACTATAAGATTGCTTATAAATCCTTCATAGGAATGTCTTCCAATATATTAATTATTTGATAAAAATTGTCACTTACATGTAGAATTAGAATATAAGTCTTATTGGATGATTAAGGATGTTGACTATAATCTAAAGATTCAATAAAAAAAAAAAAACTACTAGATTTAAATAAGTTGGAGAAAATTAGGTTACAAGCATTTTAGAATTCCAAGATTTTTAAGAAGCGTACGAAAAGATGGAAATATTAAATAATTATTAAGAAATAATTTTAGCTTGATCAAGAAATTTTATTATTTAATTTTTTATTGATATTATTCTCTGGGATGTTTAAGTCGAACTACTTAGGTTTATTTAGTGTAGTGAGGGTTTACTCTTTTGGAGCTATAGATATTGATATAAAAGAACCACCCATACTTTCAAAGCTAATAATAAAAAAAATTAAAATCATATTTATGAGGGGATAATAAACATAATAGAGAAGTCATCCAGGAAAAGTTAATGGGAACTTAAGCCAATCTTGATTTTAAAAAGAAATTAAACATTTCCTTTCCAATCTTTAATAAAATTTAAATTCATTTTGAATTCAAAGTTTTCTCTTTTCATTAATTTATCTCCATAATTTATGCTGAAAATTAAAAAAAGTTAATTGAAACATTACACCCAATCAACTAAAATTTTGAGGCTTCTTTGATGAATATTATTCGCTCTTTAAATCTTCATTTGGCCACCCACATACNAATGGGAACTTAAGCCAATGTTGATTTTAAAAAGAAATTAAACATTTCCTTTCCAATCTTTAATAAAATTTAAATTCATTTTGAATTCAAAGTTTTCTCTTTTCATTAATTTATCTCCATAATTTATGCTGAAAATTAAAAAAAGTTAATTGAAACATTATTATTCGCTCTTTAAATCTTCATTTGGCCACCCACATACTACAAATTCCTTTTGCAAATCTTGGAAATCCTCTTTCCTCCCCAAGAGTTCCTTGTGGTTGAAATCTCATTGTATCATCCTGAAGCACATTTGTGGGGAGAAAGATTTTGGGTTAATTTTTTCAAAGTTTTTAAAAAAGTAATTTTTCCTTTGACTTGTATTTCTATGTTCTTTAAAAAATTTATATCACATTTGTATAAGTTTTCATGATACCTTCAAGCAAAATATTTTATTATGTTTGCTTATNTTGGAAATCCTCTTTCCTCCCCAAGAGTTCCTTGTGGTTGAAATCTCATTGTATCATCCTGAAGCACATTTGTGGGGAGAAAGATTTTGGGTTAATTTTTTCAAAGTTTTTAAAAAAGTAATTTTTCCTTTGACTTGTATTTCTATGTTCTTTAAAAAAATTTATATCACATTTGTATAAGTTTTCATGATACCTTCAAGCAAAATATTTTATTATGTTTGCTTATAATCTTAATTAATTTTAGTTTAAATTTTCATGTCAACTTGAATCATAATCTTATATTATGTCAGTTAGAAATCTTATTTCTTTTATATTTAAGTGTTTTAGGATTGTTTAAATCAAAATTTACATTGCAATGGCATTATTTAAGTTTTCAATTTAGCTCGAATCTTAATTATACACTGTTTTGCTTAAATTTTATTTCATTCTTATCTAACTCTTCCATGTTGATTTAATTTAAAATCTTTTANGTTTCATGTCAACTTGAATCATAATCTTATATTATGTTAGTTAAAAATCTTATTTCTTTTATATTTAAGTGTTTTAGGATTGTTTAAATCAAAATGTACATTACAATGGCATTATTTAAAGTTTCAATTTAGCTCGAATCGTAATTCTACACTGTTTTGCTTAAATTTTATTTCATTCTTATCTAACTCTTCCATGTTGATTTAATTTAAAATCTTTTAATGAGTTGACAAAAATTATATTTTCTTTTGAATTATACCTTCATGATGTTCTAAATCATAAGCAAATTTTAGGGAAACTAAGATCAAAATTTTAATTTTATTTAATATTTCAAATTATTCAGAAATATTACTTAGTTGTGATTCAAACTTACATCGTACAACTAATCGTGTTGTTTGAAATCTTTCACATTATTTCGAGTCAAAATCTAANTTATACCTTCATGATGTTCTAAATCATAACCAAATTTTAGGGAAACTAAGATCAAAATTTTAATTTGATTTAATATTTCAAATTATTCAGAAATATTACTTAGTTGTGATTCAAACTTACATCTGACAACTAATCGTGTTGTTTGAAATCTTTCACATTACTTCGAGTCAAAATCTAAAAAAATTACATTTCTTAAGAGATGTGTCTTATTTTGATATATTTTTAACATTATTGTGAGCATCAATATAAAAAATTAATATATTTGTTTGCGAAGGTGATGGGTTTGAATAATTCCAAAGTCAGCGTAGTTAAATAGAACTAGTATAAGTTAAATATGAAGATTATGTAATTGTTAAAAGTTATAGTTTACATTTTTTTCGTCCTTTCTGTTTAGGTTTTAGTTTTTTTTTTTTTTTCATTGTAATGTATTAGAATTAGAGCTTTCAAGGCGAAGAGAGTATAGATATTATAATCATTTTGTTAATAGTGATTTTCTAGTCTATGTGTTGGTTAGCCACAAACATAGGCTCTGGGTTAATTTTTTAGCCAAATCATATACAATTTTTTTATGACTACTCATTCTATTATGTTTATGATTTTTGACATTTCATTGCCTGTGGGGTAATCCACACACCTACTTTCACTTTCAAACATTGTACAATTTAGTTATTAAATATTAACGATAGTCATTTTCCATTGAGTTCAAAACTTATGTATTTAGCATATGTTAGCCCATCAATATCATGCACTCACTATAGAGATAAATAACATTCAAATCGAAAAGTATTTTGATAAATGTATTTTGACTAAAATAGAATTAGATGAACTTAATGCTTAGATATTTTACACATTACATTGTGCTTTGTTTCCTGACAGTTATATAAAATTATCTATGGTAAATACTGCAAGAAAAATGGGATAAAGTAATTCACTTATGAAGATACTAGTGAGGATAAAGATGCATACAATAATAGATTGTTAAATGAATAATAGCTTGTTTGCATGATTCTTAATGAATCAAAATTTAAAAATGTATATTAGATTTATGAAAAAAATTAACAGATTTCATTGTTTNGTTTTTTTACGACTACTCATTCTATTATATTTATGATTTTTGACATTTCATTGCCTGAGGGGTAATCCACACACCTACTTTCACTTTCAAACATTGTACAATTTAGTTATTAAATATTAACGATAGTCATTTTCCATTGAGTTCAAAACTTATGTATTTAGCATATGTTAGCCCATCAATATCATGCACTCACTATAGAGATAAATAACATTCAAATCGAAAAGTATTTTGATAAATTTATTTTGACTAAAATAGAATTAGATGAACTTAATGCTCAGATATGTTGCACATTACAATGTGTGTTGTTTCCTAATAGTTATATAAAATTATCTATGGTAAATACTGTAAAAAAATTGGGATAAAGTAATTCACTTATGAAGATACTAGTGAGGATAAAGATGCATACTGTAATAGATTGTCAAATGTATAAAAGCTTGTTTGTATGATTCTTAATGAATCAAAATTTAAAAATGTATATTAGATTTATGAAAAAAATTAACAGATTTCGTTGTTTTAAAAGAAAAAAACCAATAATTAGTGTATTAAATGATAAGATGTCCTCCCAAAAAAAGGTATGCAAAATTAATTGCTATTAGTAAATCCAATGATTTCAACTCATATCCACTTGGCTCCTTGATAGCTCATCAATAGGTTTTAACATAAAAGAAACTTGAATGATAGAGTCCGAAAGAAAGAAAAAGAAAGAATAATAACTTTACAAGTAGAAGAAAGTATCAATGAGAGCACATTGGGTTTTGATGAACATAGAGATGAAGTAGAAATGTTAATAAGGAGGCTTAGAAACTTGCTAAAAAAGAAGTGTCAAATAAAGATTCTAAAAATTATAAATTATTACTAGAAAAATTATTTGCAAGTAATAGAATCATGTGGCCCAATTACAAGAAGCTTGGAAACATGAGAGTGGATTGTCCAGGCTTAGCCACTGATCCCAAAAAAAAAAAAAAAAAAAANTGACGACTTTAATCATGAAGGCGTGCTGTATTATTTTATTTAAAAAAATTGGATTCTTTAGCCTTTCCAAAACGCTCTACCTATCTGACATCTTTGTGCTTCCTAACCTCAATTTTTGTGATTCCATTTTTATCCACTATCGCTTCTCATCATCTCTATTCTCTGACAAAATTTTACATACAGACTCGAAATGTTCGGACTACGGGCAGGAAGCTGCGAGGAGGGTGGAGGTCTGACTCTTCCCCTCCGCTTCATCCGAGTCGTTGTTCGGACATTCGGACTTCGGATGTAAAATTTTTTCTTATTCTCTTCCTTTCCATTACCCTCACCAAACCAACTTAACTTGGTTGCCAGTTATCCTCCCCAATGAATGGAGGGATTATTGCGTGCGGACACCGCATGCATCTCTGCATGCGGTGTTCGGCCGTAGATCACGGTGATCTACGGCCAAAATTATTTCCAATCTTTTTAAAAAAAAAATAAAAAATTTTATGTGGGGCCCACCGAAATACATCAAGACCGTAAATCAGGTGATTTACGGTCCGGATCAGACACCGCACGCAGCTTGCGTGCGATGCCCGATCCGTATGGAATAATTTTTCCAATGAATGACCCTCTTAGCAAATATTATTACATATATTTTTTAAGTACGTGCGGAAAAGAGTGAATGGAATGACCATGCATCATAATTTCACTTATATATGACGTAGCTTTCTCATCCACCATCATTTGCATATACTTGGCATGTAATAGATCCGAAGGGGCCACAAGAAAAAATATTACGTCCAGTCTATGGAATCCAATTAAAATTTGACGTGTTCTTATCTTAAAAGCGGAGAAGCTTGAAGCCCATCCGATCATGGAGTACAAAATGATTGCATTCAGTACAACCATATTTTATACTCTGATTTTCACATCGAATTATTTACTTGAATGTTTTTTTACTTAGTACAACATGACTGTACTGAAAAAAAAAAATCTCCAATACAACCATATTGTACTTCATGATCAAGTTTACATTCGAACTTCTAACGTAATATTTCTTCTGCTCACGAGCCACAACAACTAAAGACCTTGCCAGTGAGCAAGACGCACTGGGAAGACTTTCATTTCTCCTCATAAGCATCGGTCTGGTAGAATTGTCTATATTGGTTGTTGGTATTGCCGAATTCGAGTCTAATGATCCATCAATGACACGATTTGGTGGTATGGGAGTATAAGTCAGGAGCACAAATCTATCTTGAAAAAAAAATATATTTTGAAAACATTTATCAAAACAAAAAATGTTAAAAATAATAAAAACAATATTTTATAACTTTTGTTTTACTTAGAAGCAAAAAATAGTGACAAAAAATAATGCTAAACAAGGACTAAATTTATTAGCTTACGTTTACTTACTAGGAAGGTTTGAGATAAAACAAAAATGGCAATTCAAATAACAAAGGATGAGTTACATAAAAACATCATAAAGCAAATGTGTTATTCTTTTATTATAACTGCATGGATTCAAGAGTGATTAGGATCAACATTATATGCACACATGTGGAGGAATGATCTTCCCTGGATTCATGATGCTGTTTGGATCCAAAGCAGTTTTTATTCTTTTCATGGTCTGCAATGCCGCCATGCCAAGCTCTTCCTCGAGATACTGAAATAAGAGAAAAGAGACAATGAAAATTAAAAAAACATAAGAGCCAAATAAAAAAAAAAGCAAAAGAAAGAAGAGTGGAGAAAAAGATGAGAAGCATTAACATACATATCACACAATTCTTATGCATATACATATCTAATACCTAAAGTTTGATATTTACATTTTAAAACTCAATATTAACATTTTAAATCATAAAAAAAATATCAAAAATACAAACTTCTGAAAATGAAACACACTTTTTTTTCATGCATGGATAGTGGTATATAGGTGTAAAAATTTAAATTTGGATATTAGAGGTAAATAGATAGGAATCATGTGGTATGTATTGTAAATCTTCCTTCAAACAAAAGCACAAAAAAAAACGAAACACACCGAAATCTACATATTTGCAAAGATTTAAGAGAAAAAAAGGCAGCTGAATTTACGAATGATGCGAAGGATATTTAAAGAACATCAAATTCATGTCATATGAAAGTCGTGGTTAAAACAAACAACAATGAAATTGATAGAATACAGACGAGCATTTCATTCAACATTTGGCCGGCTACTACTGAAGTTCATCTCTTTGCCTGACTCGTGATGCCATGATCGCCAGTCAGTAAGATGTTTAATCAATGAAGGCATAAGCACAGGAGTGCGACCGAGCTAAACCAACAGCTTTTGGATGTGCATTTATCATTCAGACATCCTGCCCAATATCTATTATAACTTCATGGCCATGCATGATAACCCAAAAAGTCACACAAAGCCACCACTTTCAGGCATCATCGCGTCATCCATTTGTTGTTGGAATAAGAAATAAATGATAGGGATGTTCAATGAAGTTATCATTAAGGCTAAAGATTAATCCCTAGAAGCATTTCGAAAATTCATTCAAGTCTATTTCACCAGTATCCAATATTTCACCAAAAAGAATTGATAGCTTAGAAAACTCACTTTCATTTTGCCGGTGCCAACACCATGCTCTCCTGTACATGTTCCTGATCAACAATATATAAAATGCATCAATTTTACGACGATTTCACATCTTCCTAGGTTTCTCTAGTTGGTTTGATAATAAGAGAGTATCCATATCAACATTGGTTTTATCTTGAATGTGTTTGTGGTTTCAATGCGTTTGATATTTCTCATCTCTCAAAAAAATGTTAGCTTGTACCTTCCATTGACAAAGCTGTGTGAACCATGAAGTGGTTTAGCCTCTCTGCTTCTCGTTTCTGTTCCTCTTGCTCTGGATCAAATAAGATAAGTGTATGGAAATTCCCATCACCAGCATGTGCAATAACCGTGCTGCAGAAAGCATAATTTGCATGCTAATAATGAATTTCTATAGTGAAAAGCACAGCATAGTTCAGTAACAAGCAGAAGCATCTTTCAAGCTTCTTAGAAAGAAAAATTTAACTATTGGATCCATAAATTTTTGGCTACCAAAATTTCTCTTAATAAACATACCACAGTAATGATGATGCATCCAGAATTTGTTTAGATTTTGATATGCAATCCGCAAGCTTTGATAAAGGAACACAAACATCCTGCAAGAAGGGAAAAGATGAGAAGCAAGCTGTATCAAGGGAAAGTTTACAAAATATCTTTATATAGTGATAGTATTCTGGATCCTTAACGGGAAAATAGATTAGAATAGAAATTATTGCTCAAAAAATCACCTTTATTCATTAATGACGGGCTTACATAGAGCCTTATTAGTTACAATCAATATAAGTAAATCCGTAGACTCCATCTATTTACGCATAGAACCCTACATCAAATAAAAATCTCAACACTCCCCCTCAAGATGGACAAAAGCATCTTGTCACGTAACCTGACAATTCTATTGAGCTAAGTCCTTTAGTGAGGTAGTTAGTCACTTGCTCTCCTGTGGCTACATGACTTAGCTCCAGTAGTCCATCATTCAGCTTTTCCTTGATGAAGAACCTATCAATCTCCACATGTTTGGTTCTATCATATTGCACCAGGTTGTTAGCAATGTTGATCACTGACTTGTTGTCACACCACAACTTCATTTAAGCTCCTTGGTCCACCTTGCGCTCTTACCAACAAAGATCATAACCACATTGTCTCGGCAACTCCTAAGGTCATATCCCTATACTCTGCCTCTTCTGTTGACCTCGCTACTACAGACTATTTCTTGCTCTTCCAAGAAACCAATTGTCCCCTACGAACATGCAATATCCAGACGTGGACCTCATGTTATCAGCACAACTCGCTCAGACAGAGACAAAATAGCCCTCAATGCTTAAATGTCCATTCTTCTTGAAAATCAACCCCTTCCCTGGTGCACTTTTTAGGTACCTCAAAATCTGATACACTGCGTTCATATGACATTTTCATATCATGCATATAACGGCTCACCACGTTTACTGCAAATGAGATATCGGGACGTGTGTGACTCCTTGGATTATGCATATAACTCACCACCTTTATTGCAAATGAGTTAAGCCTTTTGATCATTGTGTAAGTGCTAGGGTCCCCTGGAAGCGACGCGCTGTATGGTCTGAATATAGTGACAAGTGTGCAAGGGCCGCAACAACTGTGCTCAGGTGTAGTATCAAATAAACAAGAGTTCTCACATTAAGAACGGATGCGAGAAAAAATGTTAGTTCATGAAACTAATATTGGGATAGGATATTGGAATATAGGTACTCTCACTAGTAAATTAAGGGATTTAGTTGATATTATGATTATCTTATGTGTTCAAGAAAATAAATGGGTTGGAGAAAAGGCTAAGCAGATTGATAACTTAGGTTTTAAACTTTGGTATACAGGTAAAAGTCACACTAGAAATGGTATATGTGTAATTATAGATAAGAGTTTGAAAAGTAATGTTGTAAGAATTAATAGAATTGGAGATAGAATTTTAGCCCTTAAGATTATTGTTGATACCAAGAAATTTTTAATATTATAAGTGCTTATGCTCCCCAAGTTGGTTTAGATATAGGTTCTAAAGATAATTTGTGGAATCACTTTGAAAACTTAATACAAATGATACCTCTTGAAGAAAGAATTTGCATTGGAAGAAAGAATTTACTTTTAAGAATGGATCTAATAAAACACAAATTGATTATTTTCGTATGAGAAGAAGAGATGCCGAGAATGTAAAGATTGTATGGTCAATCCAAGTGAGGATTGAAGTACCCAACATCAATTATTAGTTCTAGATTTTAAGATGAAGAGTTGTAAAATAAAGAATACTAGTAATTATCATCGTAAAATTAGATGGGGGTACCTAAAAGACACAAATAAAATAATTTTTATAATTAAATTCAAGATTTCAAAATTTGGGAAGTTCATGAAGAAGCAAATTCTATGTGGGAAAATATAACAAAAACTATTAAACAAATGACAACAATTGTATTTGGAGAAACAAAATAAAAAGTTTTTCTAAATAAAAATAATTAGTGGTGGATTAATAATATGCAAGAAAAGATAAAATATAATAAGTTATATTAAAAAATTGATTTAAATGTAAAAGCTTAGAGAACTGAGAAAAATATCAAACGGTTTGTAGGGAGTTTAAGAGAACAATCTGTGACTCTGAAAAATTCTGCTTTTAATGATCTTTAATAATAGATTAGATACTAAAAATGATGAAAAATATATGTATAAACTAACCAAACAAAGAGAAAAGAAAAGTAAAGATTTAACTCAAGTAAAGTATATTGAAGAGATCAAAAAGTATTTTTCTTAGAAAAAATATTCAAAATAGATGGATGAGTTATTTTGATAAACTTTTTAATGAAGTTTCGAAAAATACAATCGACCTTAGTGATCTTAATATTGTTAATAATAATAAAATATTTCATTTTTACGATCGCATTAGTAAATAAAAAAGTTGAGATGGCTTTAAAGAAAACCAAGGGCGTAAAGTCTGTAGGGCATGATGATATCCCAGTTGAAGTGTTGAAATATTTAGAAGATTTTGGGTTTTCTTGGCTTACTAAACTCTTTAATATTATTTTAAAAACTAAAAATATGTCTGAGGAGTGGGGAAGAGTACTTTAGTCCCCATTTTTAAGCATAAAGGGGATGCACAAGAGTGTGCAAACTTTAGATGAACTAAGTTGATGTTTCATACTTTAAAATTATGGGAGAAGGTAATTGAACATAGGTTAAGACGTATTACAAAGATTTCTTATAATCAATTTGGATTTATGTCGGACAGGTCTACTATGGAAGCTATACATTTATTGAGAGTTCTGATGGAGAAGTTCATAGATAATAAGGAGGATCTACATATGATTTTTATTTATTTAGAAAAAAGCTTACGATAAGGTTCCAAGAGATATCCTTTAGAGAGTTCTTGAGAAGAAAGACATTGATATGACTTATATTCAAGTCATTAAGGATTTGTATACAAGAACTATTACTTGTGTTTGAACAGGAGGATTGACCAATTATTTTCCTAATTCTGTTGGTTTACATCAGGGATCGTCTTTAAGCCCATATCTTTTTGCTTTAGTAATGGATGGTCTTACTGGGCACTTACAGGAGGATGTACCTTGGTGCATGCTTTTTACTGATGATATCGTTCTCGTGGATAAAATGAGAGATAAAGCTAATGAAAACTTGAATTATAGAGGTCTACCTTGGAGTCTAAAGGCTTTCATTTGAGTAGAACTAAAATTGAATACATGGAATGTAATTTTAGTAGTAGTAGCACTAGTGACAGAAATGTAACTATGGGCGATCAAATTATTAAAAGGTGTCAACGCTTTAGATATCTCAAAGTAATGGTGATATTCATGGGGATGTTATTAGTAGAATTCAAGTTGGTTGGTTGAAGTAGAGGAATGCTTCAGGTCTATTGTATGATAGAAAAGTATCGTTTAGACTGAAAGGAAAATTTTATAAGATGGTCGTGAGACCTGCAATGCTCTGTGGCGCTAAATGCTGGCCTTTAAAAGAGAAGCATAAAACTAAGTTAAGTGTTGTCGAGATGATAATGAATAGGTGGATGAGGGCTTTACAGTTAGAGACTAACTACGAAATGAATATATCTGTGACAGGGTTGGTGTAGCTCCAGTGACAGACAAAATTAGAGAAATTTGTCTTAGTGGTTTGGTCACATTAAACGTTGACCAGCTGCTGATTTGCTTAGAAGATTAGATGTTTTAAATTTGATTTATCTTAAGAAATGTAGAGGTAAACCTAGGAAGGCTTGGGCATATTGTATAAAAAATGATCTTAATTTATTAGAATTAAATGAAAATATCACACTAAATAAAATGCAATGGAGAAAAAGGATTCATGTACCCGACCCCACTTAATGGGATAAAGGTTTTTTTGTTATTGTGTGACTGATAGATCAGACGACCCACCAATCTCTCACTCTATCACGATCAACTGGCTCTCCTACTTCTGCACTCAGTTTGACCTTCTGATCAATTGAAGAGACTGCAGGCTTAGATCTCAGCATGTCTGTTTCTGTGAGAAGATCTTATAAATATTTTCTCTGAGACAAGACCATGCCCTCTGGTCCACGGGCCACCTCAATCCCTAGTATCTAAGCTATCCAGGTTCTTAACCTCAAATTCTTTGCCCAATCTTATCTTTAGTTGAACAATCTCCACCTCATCATCACCAATGATAATAATGTCATCAACACACAGCAAGCATAGAGATGTGAAAACTATTTTGACGAAAGAACACCGTATGACCAACATTGATATGCTAATATCTCATGCCCACTATAGCTGTCCTAAACTTGTTAAACCAGACTTGAAGAGTGCTTCAAGTCATAAAGCGACTTCCTGAGCCTGCACACCTTGCCCACTGTCTGATCTATACTAAATCCTAGCGGTATGTCCGTATATATCTCTTCTAGTAACTCACTATGAAGAAACATATTCTTCACATTGAGTTGGTGTAACCTTCACTGTTGACCTCATTTTTAGTGAGGTCTGGTCTTCCTCTTAGGGTTTAGGATCTAGCCTTAGGGATCTCCCNAAAATAATGCATGCTATGAGTTATGATCATTCTACACATTCTTTACATGATCGTGTATATCATGCACGTAAAATTATACCTTATGCTAAAACAAATAAATGGCGTAGCTTTTGTGATTACAAAATGTCATATTTCATTTAGTTTTCATGTAAGAGAATCACAATTTGATACACATTTTACATTTATTTTGGTACCAAAAATGTGCTAACATAGCATACACTACTTAACATAGAGCATTTTCTTCTTATCAAGAATGTAAACCCAAACATACTTAGATTCCAAGAGTTAAACCATTAATTTTTCTTTTGTAGAAATGACTTCAGCATTAGTAAAGGCATATCGTGCTTGGACAACAGACGTTCAAGGCATAAGCCAGGAGATGAATTCACAAGGTCACAACTAAATGAAGGTCACGTGATTTATGGATGCAATACAAAAGAAAAAATAATTAGTGTTGGATCAATCTATAAGAATTTAATGACTTTAGATTAAGATTTAAAACATAGTCTAATTTATATCAATCAATTATAAAATAAAAGATTTCATGTAGTATTTTTAGCTTATTACTATGTTATCAAGCATAATGACAATGTCTTACTTGTAGATAATAGACATAAGAATATACATTTGACTGATTTAGAAAGTGCTAGAGATATTAGTTATTCAACTTTTTTATATTTAATTTTTTTTATTTTTATATACTTATTCAGTTTACTGATTAAATTAGTAAAGGGCCATTTCTAATCATTTTCATTTTAATTATAATAATGTTTTAAAACAAAATAAAAACATTTTTCATATATTTTTTAGTTGAAAAAAAAAATGAAATCATGACGACTTTAATCGTGAAGGCCAGAACGTGCCGTATTATTTTATTTAAAAAAATTGGATTCTTCCCCGATCTGACATCTTTGTGCTTCCTAACCTCAATTTTTGCGATTCCATTTTTATCCACTATCGCTTCTCATCATCTCTATTCTCTGACAAAATTTTACATCCAGACAACGGCCAGGATGCTGCGAGGAGAGTGGAGGTCCGATTCTTCCCCTCCTCCGCTTCATTCGGGCCATTGTTCGGACATCTAGAGTCCGGATGTAAATTTTTTTCCTATTCTTTTCCTTTCCATTACTCTCACCAAACCAACTTAACTTGATTGCCAGTTATCCTCCCTCAATGAGTGCCCCTCTTAGCAGAAAATATTACATATATTTTTTAAATACGTGCGGAAAAGAGTGAATGGAATGGCCATGTCATCATAATTTCACTTATATATGACGTAGTTTTCTCATCCACCCTCATTTGCATACACTTGGCATGTAATAGATCCGAAGGGGCCACAAGAAAAAATATTACGTTTAGGGTCCTGACGTATAGAATCCAATTAAAATTTGATGCATCCTTATCTTAAAAGCGAAGAAGCTTGAAGCCCATCCGATCATGGAGTACAAAATAATTGCATTCAGTATAACCATATTTTATACTCTGACTTTCACTTCGAATTTTTTATTTGAATGTTTTTTTACTTAGTACAACATGATTGTACTGAAAAAAATTCTCCAATACAACCGCATTGTACTCCATGATCAAGTTTACGTTCGAACTCCTAACGTAATATTTCTTCTGCTCACGAGCCACAACTAAAGACCTTGGCAGTGAGCAAGACGCGTTGGGAAGAGTTTCATTTTCGCCTCGTAAGCATCAATCTGGTAGAATTTTCTATATATGATTGTTGGTATTGCCGAATTCGAGTCTAATGATCCATCAATGACACGATTTGGTGTATGGTCGTACAAGTCAGGAGCACAAATCTATCTTGAAATATATATATATATATATATATTGAAAACATCTATCAAAACAAAAAATGTAATTTAAAAAAAATAAAAACCATATTTTATAACTTTTGTTTTACTTAGAAGCAAAAAATAGTGACAAAAAAATAATGCTAAACAAGGACTAAATTTATTAGCTTACCTTTACTTACTAGGAAGGTTTGAGATAAAACAAAAATGGCAATTCAAATAACAAAGGATGAGTTACATAAAAACATCTTAAAGCCAATGTGTTATTCTTTTATTATAACTGCATGGATTCAAGAGTGATTAGGACCAACATTATATGCACACATGTGGAGGAATGATCTTCCCTGGATTCATGATGCTGTTTGGATCCAAAGCAGTTTTTATTCTTTTCATGGTCTGCAATGCCGCCATGCCAAGCTCTTCCTCGAGATACTGAAATAAGAGAAAAGAGACAATGAAAATTAAAAAAACATAAGAGCCAAAAACAAAAAAAAAAAACAAAAGAAAGAAGAGTGGAGAAAAGATGAGAAGCATTAACAGACATATCACACAAATCTAATACCTAAAGTTTGATATTTACATTTTAAAACTCAATATTAATATTTCAAATCATAACAAAAATATCAAAAATACAAACTTCTGAAAAATGAAACACACTTTTTTTCATGCATGGAAAGAATGGTATATAGGTGTAAAAATTTTATATTAGAGGTAAAGAGATAGGAATCATGTGGTATGTATTGTAAATCTTCCTTCAAACAAAAGAACAAAAAAAAATGAAACACATCGAAATCTACATATTTGCAAAGATTTAAGAGAAAAAATGCAGCTGAATTTACGAATGATGTGAAGGATATTTAAAGAACGTCAAATTCATGTCATATGAAAGTCATGGTTAAAACAAACAACAATGAAATTGATAGAATACAGACGAGCATTTCATTCAACATTTGGCCGGCTACTACTGAAGTTCATCTCTTTGCCTGACTCGAGATGCCATGATCGCCAGTCAGTAAGATGTTTAATCAATGAAAGCATAAGCACAGGAGTGCGACCGAGCTAAACCAACAGCTTTTGGATGTGCATTTATCATTCAGAAATCCTGCCCAATATCTATTATAACTTCATGGCCATGCATGATAATCCAAAACGTCAAACAAAGCCACCACTTTCAGCATCATCGCGTCATCCATTTGTTAATGGAATGAGAAATAAATGATAGGGAAGTTCAATGAAGTTATCATTAAGGCTAAAGATTAATCCCTAGAAGGATTTCGAAAATTCATTCAATCAAGATATATTTCACCAGTATCCAATATTTAACCAAAAAGAATTGATAGCTTAGAAAACTCACTTTCATTTTGCCGGTGCCAACACCATGCTCTCCCGTACATGTTCCTGATCAACAATATATAAGATGCATCAATTTTACGAGGATTTCACATCTTCCTAGGTTTCTCTAGTTGATTTGATAATAAGAGAGTATCCATATCAACATTGGTTTTATCTTGAATGTGTTTGTGGTTTCAATGCGTTTGATATTTCTCATCTCTCAAAAAAATGTTAGCTTGTACCTTCCATTGACAAAGCTGTGTGAACCATGAAGTGGTTTAGCCTCTCTGCTTCTCGTTTCTGTTCCTCTTGCTCTGGATCAAATAAGATAAGTGTATGGAAATTCCCATCACCAGCATGTGCAATAACCGTGCTGCAGAAAGCATAATTTGCATGCTAATAATGAATTTCTATAGTGAAAAGCACAGCATAGTTCAGTAACAAGCAGAAGCATCTTTCAAGCTTCTTAGAAAGAAAAATTTAACTATTGGATCCATAAATTTTTGGCTACCAAAATTTCTCTTAATAAACATACCACAGTAATGATGATGCATCCAGAATTTGTTTAGATTTTGATATGCAATCCGCAAGCTTTGATAAAGGAACACAAACATCCTGCAAGAAGGGAAAAGATGAGAAGCAAGCTGTATCAAGGGAAAGTTTACAAAATATCATTAAGTATTCTGGATCCTTAACGGGAAAATAGATTAGAATAAAAATCACCTTTACTCATTAACGAGGCCTACATAGAGCCTTATTAGTTAAAATCATTATAAATAAATCCGTAGACTCCATCTATTTACGCATAGAACCCTACATCAAATAAAAATCTCAACACTCCCCCTCAAGATGGACAAAAAATGTTCACTAAGCCCATCTTGTCACGTAAGCTGACAATTCTATTGAGCTAAGTCCTTTAGTGAGGTAGTTAGTCACTTGCTCTCCTGTGGCTACATGACTTAGCTCTAGTAGTCCATTATTTAGCTTTTCCTTGATGAAGAACCTATCAATCTCCACATGTTTGGTTCTATCATATTGCCCAGGTTGTTAGCAATGTTGATCACTGACTTGTTGCCGCACCATAACTTCATCTGAGCTCCTTGGTCCACCTTGCGCTTTTACCAACAAAGATCATAACCACATTGTCTCGGCAACTCCTAAGGCCATATCCCTATACTCTGCCTCTTCTGTTGACCTCGCTACTACTGACTATTTCTTGCTCTTCCAAGAAACCAATTGTCCCCTACGAACATGAAGTATCCAGAAGTGGACCTCCTATTATGAGCACAACTCGCCCAGACAGAGTCAAAATAGCCCTCAATGCTTAAATGTCCATTCTTCTTGAAGATCAACCCCTTCCCTGGTGCACTTTTTAGGTACCTCAAAATCTGATACACTGCGTTCATATGATATTTTCATGTTATGCATATAACGGCTCACCACGTTTACTGCAAATAAGATATCGAGACACGTGTGACTCCTTGGATTATGCATATAACAACTCACCACCTTTATTGCAAATGAGATAAACCTTTTGATCATTGTGTAAGTGCTAGGGTCCCCTGGAAGCGACGCGCTGTATGGTCTGAATATAGTGACAAAAGTGCAAGGGCCGCAACAATTGTGCTCAAGTGTAGTGTCAAATAAGAAATAGTTCTCACATTAAAACGGATGCGAGAAAAAAAGTTAGTTCATGAAACTAATATTGGGATATAATATTGGAATATAGGTACTCCCACTAGTAAATTAAGGGATTTAGTTGATATTATGATTCATAGAAAGATAAATATCTTATGTGTTCAAGAAAATAAATAGGTTGGAGAAAAGGCTAAGCGGATTGATAACTTAGATTTTAAACTTTGGTATACAGGTAAGAGTCACACTAGAAATGGTATATGTGTAATTATAGATAAGAGTTTGAAAAGTAATGTTGTAAAAATTAATAGAATTGAAGATAGAATTTTAGCCCTTAAGATTATTGTTGATACCAAGATTTTTAATATTATAAGTGCTTATGCTCCCCGAGTGCGTTTAGATATAGGTTCTAAAGATAATTTGTGGAAACACTTTGAAAACTTAATACAAATGATACCTCTTGAAGAAAGAATTTGCATTGGAGGAAGTTTAAATAAACATGTCGGTAGAGTTGTAGAAGATTTTAGAAATATTCATGGTGGTTATGATATTTGAGTGATTAATGAAGAAGGTAGAGCTATACTACATTTGCTTCAGCGTACGATTTTATTATTTGCTAATACTTTATTCAAGAAAAGAGATGAGCATATTATTACTTTTAAGAATGGATCTAATAAAACACAAATTGATTATTTTCGTATGAGAAGAAGAGATGCCGAGAATGTAAAGATTGTATGGTCAATCCAAGTGAGAATTTAAGTACCCAACATCAATTATTAGTTCTAGATTTTAAAATGAAGAGTTGTAAAATAAAGAATACTAGTAATTATCATCGTAAAATTAGATAGGGGTACCTAAAAGACACAAATAAAATTATTTTTATAAGTAAAATTCAAGATTTCAAAATTTGAGAAGTTCATGAAGAAGCAAATTCTATGTGGAAAAATATAACAAAAACTATTAAACAAGTGACAACAATTGTACTTGGAGAAAGAAAAGAAAAAGTTTCTCTAAATAAAAATAATTAGTAGTGGAATAATAATATGCAAGAAAAGATAGAATATAATAAGTTATATTAAAAAATTGGTTTAAATATAAAAGCTTAGAAAACTGAGAAAAATATCAAACGGTTTGTAGGGAGTTTAAGAGAACTATCTGTGACGTTGAAAAATTCTGCTTTCAATGATTATCAATAATAGATTAGATACTAAAAAGGATGAAAAATATATATATAAACTAACCAAACAAAGAGAAAAGAAAAGTAAAGATTTAACTCAAGTAAAGTGTATTAAAGAGATCAAAAAGTATTTTTCTTAAAAAAAAAATCAAAATAGATGGACGAGTTATTTTGATAAACTTTTTAATGAAGTTTCGGAAAATACAATCAACCTTAATAATCTTAATATCGTTAATAATAATAAAATGTTTCATTTTTACGGTCGCATTAGTGAAAAAAGGTTGAGATGGCTTTAAAGAAAACCAATGGCGTAAAGTCTGTAGGGCATGATGATATCTCAGTTGAAGTGTTGAAATATTTAAAAGATTTTGGGATTTCTTGGCTTACTAAACTCTTTAATATTATTTTAAAAACTAAAAATATGCCTGAGGAGTGGGGAAGAGTACTTTAATCCCCATTTTTAAGCATAAAGAGGATGCACAAGAGTGTGCAAACTATAGATGAACTAAGTTGATGTTTCATACTTTAAAATTATGGGAGAAGGTAATTGAACATAGGTTAAAACGTATTACAAAGATTTCTCATAATCAATTTGAATTTATGTCGGACAGGTCTACTATGGAAGCTATATATTTATTGAAAGTTTTGATGGAGAAGTTCATAGATAATAAGGTGGATCTAGATATGATTTTTATTGATTTAGAAAAAAACTTACGATAAGGTTCCAAGAGATATCCTTTAGAGAGTTCTTGAGAAGAAAAACATTGATATGATTTATATTCAAGTCATTAAAGATTTGTATACAAGAACTATTACTTTTGTTTGAACAGGAGGATTGACCAATTATTTTCCTAATTCTGTTGGTTTACATCAGGGATCGTCTTTAAGCCCATATCTTTTTGCTTCAGTAATGGATGGTCTTACTAGACACTTACAGGAAGATGTACCTTGGTGCATGCTTTTTACTGATGATATCCTTCTCGTGGATAAGATGAGAGATAAAGCTAATGAAAACTTGAATTATTTTACCTTGGAGTCTAAAGGCTTTCATTTGAGTAGAACTAAAATTGAATACATGGAATATAATTTTAGTAGTAGCACTAGTGACAGAAATGTAACTATGGGCGATCAAATTATTAAAAGGTGTGAACGCTTTAGATATCTCAAAGTGATGGTGATATTCATGGGGATGTTATTAGTAGAATTCAAGTTGGTTGGTTGAAGTGAGAGGAATGCTTCAGGTCTATTGTATGATAGAAAAGTACTGCTTAGACTGAAAGGAAAATTTTATAAGATGGTCGTGAGACCTGCAATGCTCTATGGCTCTAAATGCTGGCCTTTAAAAGAGAAGCATAAAACTAAGTTAAGTGTTTTCGAGATGAGAATGAATAGGAGGATGAGGGCTTTACAGTTAGAGACAAACTACGAAATGAATATATCCGTGACAGGGTTGGTGTAGCTCCAGTGACGGACAAAATTAGAGAAATTCGTCTTAGTGGTTTGGTCACATTAAACGTTGACCAGCTGCTGATCTGATTAGAAGATTAGATATTTTAAATTTGATTTATCTTAAGAAATGTAGAGGTAAACCTAGAAAGGCTTGGGCATATTGTATAAAAAATGATCTTAATTTATAAGAATTAAATGAAAATATCACACTAAATAAAATGCAATGGAGAAAAAGGATTCATGTACTTAATGCGAATAAATGTTTTTTTGTTATTGTGTGACTGATAGATCAGACGACCCACCAATCTCTCACTCTATCACGATCAACTGACTATCCTGCTTCTGCACTCAGTTTGACCTTCTGATCAATTGAAGAGACTGTAGGCTTAGATCTCAGCATGTCTGTTTTTGTGAGAAGATCTTATACATATTTTCTCTGAGACAAGACCATGCCCTCTGGTCCACAGGCTAACTCAATCCCTAGTATCTAAGCTATCCAAGGTTCTTAACCTCAAATTCTTTACCCAATCTTATCTTTAGTTGAGCAATCTCTACATCATCATCACCAATGATAATCATGTCATCAACACACAGCAAGCATAGAGATGTGAAAACTATTTTGATGAAAGAACACCGTATGACCAGCATTGATATGCTAATATCTCATGCCCACTATAGCTGTCCTAAAATTGTTAAACTAAACTTGAAGAGTGTTTCAAGTCATAAAGCGACTTCCTGAGCCTACACACCTTGCCCACTGTCTGATCTATACTAAATCCTAGTGGTATGTCGATATATATCTCTTCCAGTAACTCACTAAGAAGAAACATATTCTTCACATTGAGTTGGTGTAGCCTTCACCCATCATTCACAGTTTGAGAAACCAGTGTCCTCCCTCTGCTCATCTTTACTACCGATGCAAAATTTTCATCATAGTCAATGTCATACGTCTGACTGTATCATTTTTCCACTAATCATGTCTTGTAACACTCTACTTTCCTCTTTGGATTTTGTTTTGCTATGAAGACCCACTTGCACTCACCTTCTCTTTTCTCCGCTGGTTATGGTACTATCTCCCAAGTCCTATTCTTATCGAGAGAACTAAGCTCCTCCAGTAAGCAATCTTTCACTTTAAAACCTCCTTAGCTGCCTGCAAACACATGGGTATAGAGACAGTGTCCAAAGATGCAATAAATGCTCTGTGTACACGCGATATGTTAGAGTATGAGACAAACTAAGCAATGTCCTTCTTAAAGCCTTGTGAGAAACTAAAACAATAAGGAAAATAAAGATCGGGAGAACGACTAACATTTCTGCAAGAAGTCCTTAAAGCCTTAAGAGTGAGAGGAGAATATAGAGGAATCATATCACCTGGATAATCAGATTCTGAAGTGGATGGTGTAGGTGGCTCAGCAGTCTTGGTAGAACAGGACAAGAGACTTGATGACACGAGTGACACGACAGAAATTATTCCATCGTTCTGCCTCCTCCTTGTATACATTCTCAACTCCCCTTGAGCTTGAATCCCTCCACCTTCGTGCCAATTTTTCTCATTTTTCAGCTCTTCCTCAGCCGATCCTTCACACACAGCGAGACAAGGCATCGTTCTCACATATACCCACTCTAACTATCACTAGTCTTCCCCTCACACCTCATACCTCTAGTATCTGGCGAGTCATCACAGAGTAAGGTCACCTCCAGGTTATAATACGATTCAAGTTCTCTAAAATACACATCCACGCTCACAAACAGTCTCTTCTCTATGGGACTCCAACAAACATATCCTTTTTTGGTAGTAGAATAACTCAAGAAAATACAATTTATAGCTCTAGGAACCAACATCCCTATTGATGGTCTATTGTCCTTCACAAAATATACACAACCAAAGACCTTCAAAATATCCCGTTATTATCTCCTTTCAACATTTGATAAGAAGACTTTCAATCACTCACTCTCAAGAGCAATCCATTGATTAATTAACCCCACACAAGTGCTTTGAGACATTCATCGTGATCATCATGCTTCTGACAACCTCAAGAAAGTGTCTATTCTTCCTCTCTACTACTTCGTTTCGTGTCGATATGTATGAACAAGTGGTTTAATGTTGTATCCCTTAGGATGACAAGTACTCCCTAAATACCTTGTTTGTATACCCTCTCCTGTTATCATACCTCAATACCTTCACTACTGCATCGTATTAAGTCAGAATCGCCTTTTTAAAATCTTTAAAGTAGGGAAACACATCTTTTTTATTTTTCATCAGATATAACTAAGTACCATGAGAAAAATAATCAATGAAAGTCACAAAATATCTGCAGTCATTCATCGAAGTTGTAGAACATGGTCCTCATACATCTGAGTGCACCAAATCAAAAACACAAGAACTCCTACTATCACAACTAACATAAAAGCTCCCAGTGTGCTTACCTAACTCACAAGCATCACACACAAGTTTCTGTTAATTTCTTTTTTCATACAAAGATGGATATAAACGACTATAGACTAAACGAAGAGTGTCTCATGCACTTGTGATATAGCAGCAACACATCCTCCACACTCCTCCCAAATCTTCCAACTCTAATACTCTCTACCATAAATTCCAAGGTGGAGTCCATCCCCTCTATCCAAATACCAAAATACACTATGTCACATGCCAGTGCCAAGTCTCTTGCTAGTCCCTTTTTCTTGAAAGAACGCCTTAGGAATATCAAATAAAATTAACACATTTTAGTTCGAGTATAATGATGATACTAATAAATAAAAGGTTCATCAGAAATAAAAAAGCATGCAAAATGTTATATATCATCATATAGTTAGTACACCTCACTGTACCTTACCAAACACAATCTATATTGTACCATCAATGATCTGAATGCTCTCTAAAATTGCTGGGTAAGTATATGAAGAGAACTCACTAGGAACACCTCTCACATGTCGAGATGCACCAGGATCTACTATCCATTCTGATGATCTTGTGGTGGATATAAAAACAAAAACATGTGTATCACAAGTACCTTTGGCTGAGTGAGCATAAGTAGTAGTGTTCTTCAGATGACAATAAAGTGGATGTATTCTCAGTCACATCACCTGTCGCTCTCTGTTTTTTTTCAACATCTCTAAGAGCTCATGATCCTTATCGATAAACAACACCCTTGATCTCTTCCTCGTTCTCCGCTACAATCAGATTCACCCGGTGGCCCACTCCTCCACCCCTTTCGGCCCCATGATTACGACCATGGCCTCTAGGCTGTCCATATCCACTCGTCTCTCTCTCCTTGGGTGACCTTAAACAAGTCTTACTCAAGTGTTCCATTTCTCCACCGTTGTAGCACTTGCAATTCTCCCCCTGGGCACCTGTCATACTTGAGCTCGAGGTAGCTAAAGCCGATCATGTACTTGGATGTCCTCTTGACTCAGAGTGTTCGCCTTCTATATCATCGCAGTGATGGTCTCATCCAATGAAGGAATCATTGCCTGGACCCTCATCAGGTGAGTCAGAAACTGCATAGTCCTCATCTGTAAAAATATCTCCCCCTTCATGCACCTCGGATCACTACAACTTGACATAGGTGAGAAGTGATCAAGATCTTGCCACAATCACTGCAATTCTATGGAGTACTGAATCAATCTGCCACCTTGTATCACTGCCTCTATGTAACGCTGAATCTGGAACACCTTCATATGGTTCTTAATCCCACATAGGTTCATTTCAGCTTTGCTCAAATGTCCTTCACCTTTCGAATACTATCCACTAATGTGACAATCGATGCAACCATCAAGTTGAGTAATAAAGTATAAATCAATGCATGTATGATCCTCCACTCATCCTCCTCAGCACTATCACTCTTTAGCTCCGCCCCTATCAGGTATCATTCTAATCTCTTCCCTACTAGAGCAATCTTGATCCAATGCTACCAACTCAGATACGTGGCCGGTCTATCGAGCTTCAGATACACAGGAGGGAGATCTAGTTTCACCTGCATCGTAGCATATGCTGTGGCAGTGGCTCCCCCGAGACGTAGCAGCCTGCAAAAGCCCGACCAAGACCTTCAGAACTTCGGGATCTTCCCTAGAAGCTCTAATCCTTTGCCTCCTGCACTAGTTCCATCTCTTGGCATTCTCTACTCACTGGTACCACTGACAGCTTGTCAAGAACAATTTCACCGCGGATTGAAACTGGAGAACCTTCTTCAGAACTCTAGCGGCCACAATACCAACACCTCGAGGGGCAGGCACCGTCAGCATAGTGATGGATCCACACTTTCAAGTGAATTTTCATGACACAATATGCAGCTTGCTGATCTTGTTCCCCCAATATCTTCTCGTTGCCTTCCCGGTTAGCTCTAACACGACTGTATGATTGCATGTATGGGCAAGTAGAGCATATCAATCAGTGCATTCTACCCCCATTATTTTTCACATTTTCAAAAGGAAAAGAAGCATATTGGGTGATTTATATAAATAGATTGTTATATATTTATACTTCTAACAACAAAAACTTTATATTTTCATTTATAACATCCTAGTAGCTAATGTTAGCGGTAGTTTTATGTCATTTAAAGATTTAAGTGTTACATAAGTAAACATAAATTTCAAATATGAATGTTTAAAAACATGAAAATTAAATAATACTCATGCAAAATTCCTAAAAATATATTACATGCTTTCATTTTCCTGAGAGAATAAAAATTGTAGGGCAATTCAAAAGCAAATTCACACAGTAGCACCCAACTAAAAGAAAAAAAAATCTTGCCACGAAACTGCTAAAAACAGTCGAAGAAGTGCACAAACTAATTGTTTACTGCACTACCTCATTATCATGGAAATGAACGAATTAAAACAACATAAGCAGATTATGAATAGGAAAGAACAAACCAACCGTAATCATCGCTTCAAAATTAGGTGCCATTGCAAAGCAAGCCCAAAGAGCCTCCTTCCTTATCTGTACACAGAATATAAAGTAAGAAGTTAAAGAAAGGTCAAACCAATTCTTTCCAATTTCGTTGGTCCACGATTCAGGAATTACAAAGTAAATAACCTATATATGAGGTAATATGAGGCTACTTTTTAGGCAATCATAAAAAATGATAGTTTCTTTGATCTAATAGTATTCCTTTAAATTTTATGAATAAATGGAGCCATATTCAAGCCTGTACTAGAAGGTAACAAATAACATAAACAATTTAACTTGGTTTTATTTTTTGTTTTATTTTATTTTATTTTATTTATTTGTTTATTTTGGAGTGACAGTAAGATGAAGAAAATTGGCATTTTTANCACATAAAAATTTTAACTTGGTTTTATTTTTTGTTTTTATTTTATTTTATTTTATTTATTTGTTTATTTTGGAGTGACAGTAAGATGAAGAAAATTGGCATTTTCACTGATCACCTTCCACAGTTCTATTTTAGCCTCTGGATCTTCAACGTAAACAAAATCAGAGCCATTATGTTCAGAAACAATCTTCTGTACTAGAAGAGTCTGCTCTCGTGCTTGCGCTTCTGAAAATTGCCAAAAAGAATCAAGAAACATAAATAAGATGGGATATAAAGCACATGAAGAGAGTGAAATGAATCATGTTTCAAAAATAAACCTACAAAAGCAGAAGTGTTATTAAGGTCATATAAGAAGAGATTAAGACAAAAGGTCAGGATAACTGAATTACCAAAGGCATATTCAAATTGAAAACAAGATTTTGGCATACGCAATTTTGTCTCCTAACATACATTTCCTTCAACAAAATTACTATCTCCCAAAAGGTACAAGCACAACGGAGGCCTTTGTGCTTCATATGAGGGTTGTTAAAAATTCAATCTCCAACAAAAAAGCCTTAAATCAAGCAATATATCTCATTGTTTTCGGGACCTAGGGGATAGGACTCGAGTTTGAGAACTAGAGCTACAAGAAATAAAATTTTTCTCCATTGTGTCCTAGTGAGTGTCATATTTTCATTTAAATCTAATAAATTAAGATCATTTTTTATACAATATGCTCAAGAAGTTTTAGGTCTACTTTTGTCTTTCTTAACATAAGTTGAATCTAAAACATCTACTCTCCTAATCGGACCATCAGATGGTCGACATTTAATATGACCAAACCATCTAAGACAGCTCTTTCTAATCTTTTCTTCCACTGGAGCTACACCAATCGTTTCACGGATAGATTTGTTTTGTATGACCAAACCATCTAAGACAACTATTTCTAATCTTTTCTTCCACTGGAGCTACACCAACCGTTTCACGGATAGATTTGTTTTGTATTTTGCCTCTAAGTGTCAAGCCACTCATCCACCTAAACAATCCCATCTCAACAACACTTAACTATGTTTTATGGTCATCTTTTTAGTTCTAAGATAATATTAAAGAGTTTGATAAGCCAAAAGACTCTCAAATCTCTTAAATTTTTCCACACTTCAATTGGGATATCATGTCCTAGTGATTTTCCACCATTGATTTTCTTTAAAGCACTCTACTTCATTTTTACTAATGCGGCGATAAAAATAAAAAGTTTTATTATTATTAATAATATTAAAATCACTAAGGTAGATTGTATCTTCATTAACTTCATTGAAAAGTTTATGTTGGATATCTTCATCTAAGAAAAGTAACTTTTGATTTTCATCTTTAATACGTTTTACTTACATTGACTCTTTACTTTTCATTTCACTTTGTTTGGCTATTATATACATATACATTTCACTCTTTTTATAATCTCATCTACTAAAAAGATTACTTTAAGCAAAATTTTTAGCGTCATAAATTATTCTCTTAGACTCTCTACGAGTCATCTTATTGTTTTCCCAGTTCTCTAAGCTTTTATAATTAAACCAATCTTTATGACACAACTTATATTTTATCTTTCTTGCACATAATTATTCAACCGCTAACTATTTTTATTTGTAAAAACTTTTCATTTTGATTTTCAAAGTAAAACTTTTGTCACTTATTGAATAGTTTTTGTCACTTTATTCCACATAGAATTAGATTATTCATGAACATCCCAAATCTTAAAATCTTGAGGTTTACTCATAAAAATCCAAAACAAATATTTTTATGACAATGTTTCAATATATTTTTTATCTTGCAAGTCTTCATCTTAAAATCCAGAACAAATAATCGATGTTGAGTACTTAAGTTTTCATTTAGAATAACCTTATAATCTTTACATTATCGATGATCCCTTTTTTTCATAAGAAAATGATCAATGTGTTTTATTAGACATATTCTTAAAAGTAATAATATGTTTATCTCTTCTCTTAAATATGATATTAGCAATAACAAAATCATAAGCTAAAGCAAAATCAAACATGATACTATTTTTTTCATTAATTACTCCAAAATCGTACCCACCATAATTATTTCTAAAGTCAACCACTGCTCTACCAACATGTTCATTTAAATCTTCCCTAATAATTTTTTTGTTTAAAAGATATCATTTGTATTAATTCTTTTAGGTCATTCCAAATTTTTTCTTTTAAACCTATATCTAAATCTAATTAAGGAGCATAAACACTTATATTATTAAAATCTTAGTATCGACAATATTATATTATTAAAATCTTAATATCGACAATAATCTTTACGAGAATAATTTTATCTCAAATTTTATTATTTTTTACAACAATATCTTTCAATTTTTTATTGATAATTACACCTACACCAATTCTGGTGCAACTCCTACCTAAATACCAAAGTTTAAAACATAAGCTATCAATCTCCTTGGCCCTTTCTCGAACCTATTTAGTTTCTTGAATGTATATCATATTTATCTTCCTATGAGTCATAATATCTACTAATTCAATTAATTTACTAATAAGATTATCAATATTTCAAGATCATAACATATTAGTTTCATAGACTAACTTCTTTGCCTCAATTCATCCATAATGTGAGAACCCTTGCTTATTTGACACTATAATCGGACGTCGGTGTGGGGACACTTGCGCACTTTTCGCTATATTCAGGTCATATAGTGCGTCGCTTGGAGAGAACGCCATAATATTTACACAATGATTTAAATTATTCATATCATAAATTTTCGACAAAAATTTGTCGGTTGTTTCATTAACAAAAATTTTTAAAATAACATTATATTTTCAGTTAGTTAAAATTTTGTTATCTTAAAAAAATATTGAAAATCTCCTCAACAAAATCATGATGAAATCGCATCAATGATAATCATGTAGAGATTAATTTGGGCGAACCTATAAAATGCTTGTCTTGTTTTTGTTTGTTGATCTACTTAATTTTATTTTTTTTGCTCTTTTTATATGTACATTAAGTTTAGTATATTTTTAACATTAATAGTGTCATGACCCGACCCTAGGTTTAAAATTAACTAAGGAGAGAACAGACGGTTAAACGGTGAAATTAAGTTTTCAATTATTTTATTTCTATCAATAACAGTTTTATATCCAAACATTAATTGAAAGAGCCACTAAAGAAAGTACCTAAATTAACAAATCAAAATTTATTTTTTTGATTGTTGATCTCATATTCTACACACATTTAACTCGTCTAGTATTCATCTTATTCAAAAGCTCCTGAAAAAATATTAAATCAATATAATGAGTTAAGATAACCAAGCGGAGAAATCATACTTCTAAACTACAGTAATCCAAGAAAAAGAAAGATATGTATGTTGATCTTTCATATCTCACTATTGAAAATCATATAATAATCGCATGCATGTCTCCATGATATTTACTCAACAAAATAACTTAAACTTTAATATGCATTAACTTTAACTTTACTTTTAAGGTTTAATCTTTTATTTTACTTTTATTTTGTACTCTTAACTTTCACATCCATCTTCGGAGCACCGTCAAAGCATAACATATCACACCCCTAGACAATATTATCATGCCGGCAGAAAGGTATGTGATTTAAATTACACGATTATCTGAGGTGAAAAAGTGTTTACTCACCTGTGACAGGTATTCTCTCATCGACACAGCGGTTTGCGATATAAATACCATAATTATCCGTGGTAAGAAAATACCTACACAGAGGGGGTACATTAGCATTCCCTGCTTGCACCATAAGGGGATAAACTCCTCTTAGCTACACATTCAAGTATTCATATATTACACTTTTTCATTCTTCATAAAATATATATTTTTTATGAGGCACTTTACATTTATCTACTGATGAATAAATGTACCATTACTAAATATATTTAAGTCATGAAATAATTTGATATATGCACCTATACTAGAATTTTCATACAATAAACTATATATACACATATTATAATATAAATGTCATTCAATAATCAAATAATTTCAAAAGAAAATCATTCTGCAGCTATTTAACATGGGTATTTTTTTCTAAAAATATGAAGAAACTATTATAATCTAAATCTCGCTGAAATAGAGCATAAATAAAATCAAGCATACATTTAAAAATAATGAAAATTAATGAAATTTAGAAATAAAATTAATCACCTAAACATTTTAAAGACCTCTTCAAAAGCTTATTCCTCAACTTTATCTCCAAACATTAATTACTATAGCTCTAATTTAATACTTAAATATGATTTCAATTTTTACAAAAGAAATCTAAATTAATTAAACCAATCTCTTAACTTAAAGGCTTGGTTTGCTTCCTCACATCCAAGGCTCCTTCCTCGGGTAAATCCATTTAGTTCAACCTTTATTCTTCTGCATATTTTTCTGACATTGAATTATAATTAAATACTTAATATATTTAATTAAATATGCAAATTAAAACTAAAAAATTAAACCCTTACTCACTGTCTTTCTTCTTCATTCTCTAACTTGAGTATTCTTTTGCCATTGATATCGAATTTAAGAAGAACTAATATTAATCATTAATATATTTTCAATTTACTAACTATTTAATAAACGATACAACTCTATACTTACCACAATTATCTCTTATTCTTTAGAAAATTCACAATTCAAAATCCCTAATCCTTTTGAATTAGTAGTTCTTCAACCCGTCTTTTAATTCTTAAAATAAATATTAACATAATATTTTAAATTAAAAACAAAATCATCAATTTAAAACATAAAACCTTACTGGCTTGGCTCACAAATTAAACTCCTGCAAGCTAGAGCTACTTGGCTTGGTTGGCACCTCCACACAATGGCTTCCACCTATCCTTCTTCCACTGCTCGCGCATAGGACTCACAAACGCTTCCTCCTCTCTTCCCTCCCTTCTCTTCTCCTTCTCCTTCTCCTTCTCCTTCACTTCACGTACAGGAACTCACAGCCCTAAAACCTTCAGTTCGGCTCGATACAGCCTAGGTCACTACTCAATTCTCCATCTCTCATGAACGCAAAGCTTCCTCTTCTTCCTGTAAGATGCACGAGCCGTCTATTTCTTCCTCCGCAAGAGGCACTGCACTGCCCGTCCCACACGCCGTGATTTCTTCGCGTCTTCTCCTTCACGCACGACGCTTATCTTTCTCCTACACACAGAAACACCCTCGATGTTCTGTTCCTACAAGGAATGTCGAACCTCCGGTATGAGAAACACAAAATCTGTCCTTCTTCTTTTTCTCTACCTCGGCTTGCTTTTGTCTCTCGTTCTCGATTCTGATTCCTTCCTTCAGTTCGAATGAGAAAAAAGGGGAAGATAAATTCTTTATTTTGATTCCTTGTGAGCGTCATGTCTCTTTCGAACAACACACATAATTTATTGATTTATTTATAATTGGTTATTGCAAATAGTTTGTGGGTTATGAACCAAATCGATGATTGTATCTATCAGGGCTTACATAAAAATAGTATGGTTAATAATTCTTAGCTCTCATTACATATCATTACTGTTCAAAATGTAACAAGAAAATGACTTCTTATTTCAAGAGAATATGGTTGAAGTTGAAAGTTCAAGTAAAAATCACAGGTTATAACTTACCTGTGCCAGCAAATTCAAACATCAAGGTAGGAACTTCAGGCAATTTTTTTCCATTTGCAATATTGATAGCATGCATCATTACTTCATCCAAGAGCTCAACCCTTGAGACCTATACAAACAAGAGAAAATATCAGTACACATACTACAGCAGTTACTACAATCTCCAATTTGATGCACAAAAGAAACCTGTAAAAGCTTCAGCTTATGGCTCCATATGAAGGTTTCACAGATAATAGGTAGAGATGTTTTAAAAAGAGGAATTATTACAAACATAGCACCCGAAACATTGCTATTTGTAGAATCTAGCACATGATGATTCTTTTGAACAACTGAATCGATGTATTTCCGTGTGTCATGATCAACCCATTGAAAATTTGATAGAAATGAAAAATATGGGTTAGAGTTTTATCATGAATTTTGATATTTGAGTGACAACTTCAAAAATGAAGGAACAAGGACACTAGGTTTGTAAATAGCAATGTTTCGGGTGCTATGAATGCAATGGCCAACTTTAAAGAAACAATTTCTGCATGGATTGATCCTTTACCTTCATAGTTGGCCCTTTAACGGTTGAAAGTTTTAACGTTTGCAAAATCTTGCAGGGCATTCTAGGTAGGACATTCTAGGGTCTATGGAATCTAATGCATCGTTAATATATAATATAGAACGAATACAACAAACATATAGTATTCATGGGAAGGCAAAATATGGATCCTAAAACAATTACTTATAACATCCCACAAGTTATTTTCTTAAAGAGGCCTCATAGCCCTAAGATGAAAGCTTTCCAAGGGACTAATTTAAGATTAAGTCAACCTGACATAAAACTTTATGATAATCAAGCAAATAAGGAGCTCTCGTACATAACCATTGGAGAACAATTTTTGATACATGACACTTGAGAGCCTAAGATTTACAATTAGCAAGAACGTCACAATAATTGTTGATCACGCGAAATGAACAATGATTAATAGATTAAATATCACTAACTATAAAAAAAAATTTGCACTGAGTGTAGACTCACAAATACATGTAAAATAAGCAATAATGTAATCATTTTTAAAGCAAAAAATCAAGTGTCACAACCTGACCCGAGGCTTGGAATTAACCGTGACGGGAACAGGGGGTCGGATAATGAGAAATAAATGTCAAAAGAAATGTTATGGGTCGACTATTACATGAGTTCTTGCAAGTACGCTATGCAGAGATGTAGTATTCTCGACTCCTGATATGTTAACAGGGATGAAAATCTAGGAAACATTAGGATTATTCAGTGACAAAACGTTAGGGAATCGTGGCTATCAGGGGAATTATTGATAACTTCTCTGTTAAGGGAAACAAAACCTTTATCGATAGTTCATATGGCTTTTAAAGCAGGGTGACAACTCATGATGATATGACATGGAAATAGTTGAGACCTATACATCTCCAAGTGACATTAACATTAAATGATATCTATGAAATGATATTGTTATGATTACATACGATAATAAGCTTATGAACATACTTATGATTTCAAGCTTATGACATAAATGTTTACACTATAGTCTTCATTTTTACACTACATACTCTGTTATCATGTTCTCTACTATGCTGACATTTTATGACTTGTGTGTGTAGAGTTTTATAGCTTCATACGAGCATGCATGTTGTTTCTTTTCCAAATATAAAATTTTATGTTAGCCCTGATTATTTATCTGAGCTCGTTGTTGGCCATTCTTTATTATTGCATTCTAGATTGGGGCAACGAGTACAGGGGTGAGTAGCTAGGTGTGTCTTTCTACAACTTTTGCACGATAGTTTTGAGAGCTTATACATATGTTTTCAGTACGTATTTTTATTATATTAGATTTAGTAGCTCTGTATAGTTTTTTATGTTTTGAGGTTATGATTTTTCCACGTTTTCAAGTATAAATACGAATGAATTATGAAATGCAATATACTAATTATGTTGCAGCAATCTCGTTAAACTAATTTATCACCCACAGGGTCATAATTTTACAATTCAGGATGAATGCTGGTGAGAGTTAGTCTGACCAAATTGTTAGCCTCTATAACACCACGATTGACCCTACCATGAGGGTTATTTGGGGTGTGATATAAATTGGTATCAGAGCATGGTTATTTGATGAGAAGAATGATGAAAGTGTGTTGGATTTAGAAGAAGTAAGAACATGATCAAATATGAATTGATTTATACAGAACTATAGGTTAATGAACCTAAAGCGAGTAACCCATACGGTTTTAAGGTATCATGCATGCATATATATTATTATATGATAAATTACATTAAATAATAAATATGTCAATACAGATAAACATGCTTGGAGTTAAATCAGAAAGAGTGTTGAGGACTAGTCTCGTAGGCCAAATGCAGAGCATGAAAAAAATCTAAAAAAATTTTTGACAAAAATGAAAATCAAAATAGAACAAATGAAAACATCAGAGCTACTGAGCTACAGAGCATCGTTCAATTGATACCACAAGTGGTCGACAAAATGGCTGCATTCGAAAGATCCTCCACCAGCAGGACCCAAATCTAAAATTGGGGCAAAAGTTGATCGGCATTGGAAGATATTTCAATCTTTCAAACCAGCTGCATTCAAGGGTGTCAAGGATCTTACAGTTGCTGAGAATTGGCTCTAGAAATTTAGAAAATTCTAGATGGTATGATTTATCCGAAAAACAAAAAATTGGTGATAGTTACTTTGATCCTAGAAGACGAAACAGAGAGATGGTGGCAGGTGCAACATAATAAAAAATTCAGCAGACTTCTCTTTCACAAATTTAATAGGAATAATTTGTTAAAGCCTTCAAAGATTGGTTTATTATACCTTCAGCTAGAATAGCACTGCAAGATAAGTTCTTCAATATAACTCAAAGATCCCAGACAGTTATGCAATATGAGGCAGAATTCACTTCTCTTGTCAGATATGTGACACGCCAAAACTTATCGCGAAGTAAGTTAGTTGTACAATGCAAGTGCATGTGTCAATTAGTATGCGGTATAAGAGTGTGTATCGATCTCATGATAAACGTCTTAACAATTATTTCTACAGAGAAAACTCTACTAATTTAATGAATTTAGCTTGGCGTTTGCAAATAACGTTAAAGTTCTAAGATTCTAGCAAAAACAAAGTAAATTGAAGGCAACAAAAAATAGAAACAGCGAGAAAGATCTTGTGAGTTCCTTCAAGAATGATGAGGTTTGTGCCTCTGTGATTCGGGGATCGTGGTGATTTTGATTTTTCTAAATATTTTCCTATGTGATTGTTTTCAACCAATGATATATATTACTCTTTATGCTTATATCTAGGTTAAAAGAAGCCTAAAATCAATGAAATTAACGTGTCCTCAATCCCCACGACATTTCGTATGAATGTTCTGACGCCTTGAAAAGATTACAAAATCCCACTGAAATATGTCTATCCTCTCATGATTCTCTGATTAACCATTTTTTTCAAAACCCAATGGTTAGAGGTCGTATTTTCACGAAAAATTTTAATATCCTAGTTGGCTAGACTAGGAGTAAATGACGTTCATCAGTAAACCGACAACATAGACCATGAAAGCACAAATAAAATGCTAACGAAAAAATATTTTGAAAAAAACACAATAAAATCCATTATCCCTACACACAGAGACACGAAGAAAAAATTAGCCGCACATTGTTAAGAAAATGATAGCAGTGAAAACTATGCAGAATTTTATTGCAATAAATAAAAACATATTAACCTTACAGTAACTTGTCTTCTCTACAATAGCAGCAACCCTTCATCTCATACAATAATCTCTCACAACTGACAAAACAGAGGAAAAAATCATCCTTAAATGTTTCAACAAAGGGAGGAAGAAGACCTTATGTAAATTACTCAAATTCTCCCTAATCCTCGTCTCCAGCAGCCTCCAACTCTCCTCTGCTCCAAATTAATCCTCCAAGAAGCCCTAAAAATCATTCTTATAACAAGAACCACGGATATGGCAAGTAATTTTCCTTCCAAAAGTGTTTTCCTGCACGTTTGCTTGGTCACGCCAGAGAGCTGAACAGGGCGGCGTGATCACATTGTAGGTTTGTCAAATATGGTGTGGCACGCCGCTTCAGGTCATTTTTTGTTGAATTTTTCCGTTCCAACTTGCTCATATTTAACATCTGCAACTTACACATTCGCAATTGTAAATATGTGATAAATTAACAAAAAATAATAGATAAAAATAAGTGAAAAATATAGGTAAAATCATGTAAAATTGATCCGTGTCAATATGTACCTTATTATATCAGCACCCAGAAGAAATGTCACAAAATTCTACATGGTTTTAGATATCAGTTGAGTTTAACTTTAGTGCCATATGGGATTAGTGATTTTTCAATGCTAGTTGAAAGTACCAAAAAAGTTAAAAAAATGTGCTGAAATTTTCCAATCCACTGTGGCAACCTCAGGAAAGTAAGCGAAAGGATTTTGGCAGGAAACTACTTCCAAAGCGAGAAAATTAAATCAAAAGGTAAGCACTAGCAGCTCCAATCAAAAAAAACAAGAAAATGACAATTTGGGCAATGTTTGATTATTTCTAAAAGATGTTACGAATGCGGAAAACCAAAGCATATTCAAATGAATTGTCTACTAGAAAGAAAAGAGACAAGATGCCACTAATAATTCAAGGACGGGACAACTTAGAAAATTTTTGGAAGGCAACAAGCCCCGCACAACTTAGTTTTTAGGAAAACCATGCAAATAAAGGGTGAAAATTCAAAATGTAGAACTGAGCAAACAGTAAAAGCTAAAGTTTTTGCAATTACCTTTTAAGAAGTTAATAAGTCTAAAGGAGTGGTTAAAGGTACGCTATTATTTAAAGATCAACCTGAGACTGTTCTATTCGATTCAAGTACATCGCATACTTTTTTTATGATGAATTTGTTGCCAGTTTGCATGTTGATATTATGATTTTACTCCTGCTTTGTGTTATTTTATCCTCGAAAAATTACTTTTATGCACTAGAAATTATGATAAGAAGTTGTTAGTAGAGTTAATTGTCATACCAATTCAAAGCTTTGATGTTATTTTGGGGACGGGGTGGTAGTGAAATCATTTTGCTACAATTGATAGTTGGAAAAGACGGGTGAGATCGAAATCACCAGGTGAAAAGCTATTTTATATCTTAGGTGATCGAAATGCACAATGGTCCCTAATTAATACAGTGAAATTTGTGAAGAATTTGTGAAGTAGTGTACTGATGTTCTTAGCCAAATTAGAGAGTTGAAAAAAAATGTGTAAGAACTGAAGAACATCATAGTGATTTTAGAATTTTCTGATATATTTCCTAAAGAATTGTCAGGATTACCACTAAAACGAGAAGTGGAGTTTCATATTAATGTGTAGCCTAGAACATCTGCAATATTCAAATAACCATACAAAGAAATTACAAGAATTGAAAAGTCAGTTGCAAGAATTGATTGATAAGAGTTTTGTTAGGCCAAATAATTCACCACGAAGTTCTCTAATATTATTTGTCAAAAAGAATGATAGATTCATGCAGTTATGTATTGATTACAGAGAGCTGAATAAGATGACAATCAAAAGCAAACACCCTTTGCCCTTGATTGATGATCTATTTGATCAATTAGAAGGTGTGATTTTATTTTCTTAAACTAATCTGAGATTGGGATATCATCAGGTCATAGTCAAGAAGACAGATATAACTAAGGCAGCTTTTGAGATTAAGTATGGTCATTGTGAATTCTTAGAAGTCTTTTAACTAAACTAATGCTCTTGTAAATTTCATGGACCCGATGAATCAAATTTTCAAGCCGTATGTTGATCAGTTATTATTTCATCGACGATATTCTGATTTATTCAAGAACTGATGAAGATCATGCCAAGCATTTGAGGATGATTTTGGAGCTGCTGAGGCAGAATCAATTATATGCAAAATTTTTGAAATGTGAATTTTGGCTTCGAAGCATTGCAAATACGGGACACATTATATGCGACCAAAGAATTTCAGTAGATCCTCAGAAGTTAAGGCAATTGTGGAAAGGCCTACACCAAAGAATATTACAAAGGTACGTAGTTTTCTTGGTTTAGTTGGTATTATAGGAGGTTCGTCAAAGATTTCTCATAAATAGCTATGTCGTTATCCAAACTGATGAAAAAAACTGTTCAATTTGGGTGGACTGCAGAATGTGAGCAAAATTTTCTATGATTGAAGAAACATTTGATCGCTGCGACAGTGTTAGCTCTTCTATCAGGCGCAAATAGATTCTAAATTTTCAGGTGACACGTCATTATGAGACTTGCGTTGCATTTTAATGCAAAATAAAATGATGATAGCCTATGCAACCAGACAGTTGAAGCCACATGAGAGGAACAATCCGACGCATAACTTAGAGTTAGTTGTTGTAGTGTTTACTCTCAAAATTTGGCGACATTATTTGTATGATGTGAAATGAGAAGCATGCACTGATCATCAAAGTCTGAAGTACTTTTCACACATAAAAAGCTAAATCTAAGGCAGTGAAGATGGTTAGAGCAGATCAAAGACTTCGATTTAAATATGCAATATTGTCCTAGCTGAGTAAATGTTGTTGTCGTTGTATTAAGTCGTGAATCCACATGTATTGGAAGTTGAATTATTACTCAGAGGCAAGACCTGATTAAGGAAACTGATTTCTTGCAATTGAACAAAATGAAATTGGGAATATTTTGAATTTATTGGGATTTATTGGGAATTTTTTGGAATTTTTTTGAATTTTTGGGTCATGGAGGGGTATCTTGGTAATTTGGCCATTTTTAGAAATTTTGACAAATTTAGATGTATTCAAGGTGTTTGAAATGGGTTTTGATCAATTTTGGGTATTTTGGCAAAATTTTGGAATATTAGTCAAATTTGGGTGTCAAGGGCAGTTAGGTAATTTGGAGGTGCATAGGGGCAAAAGGCCAAATTAGGCATTTCACATAGAATTGGATAGATATACATTATAAATGAACCATGGATTAATGTATTGTGAAGATATGGTGTATCCTAGTTCCAAGTCAACACTGGTCGACCTTAAAGCCAAGTAATCCTATAGGGACTCTTCTTGAATTCTCTTATAATGATCTTACCTACTAAATGCTAGAGGTTAAGATCAATATGTGGAATTTCAAGTTGAGTAAAAAGAAGAGTTTTGAATTTCTAATGGTGGGGTACCTCTTCTAATTTTCTAAGACTGGTCAATAGGAAAGTTCTATGGCTAGACCTAGGCTACTAAAGAAGTTTTCTAGACCTCAACCAAAAGTGAGGTCAGCAATCACAAATCAACCTAAAATCGACACCTGAAGTGGCTCCAAAAACAGTGAAAGTATCGAAGAAGGGCAGCACCAAAACCTTCAAAAATTACAAAAAAAAAAATCAGCACCAAACATGGCATGTGAAGCCTCCAAAATAGCAGCAATTAAAGCTTCTAAAGAGAATCACAAAGGTTCCCAAAGTATGTACGTTAATCGCTGCACGTGTTTGCATATCAAAACCCAATTACAGTGAAACACAATTAAAGGGATTTAGCATGCACATCACTCAATCCCTACATTTTTACATACCCATCACCCAAATTTCGGCGTTTACATACCTACCGCCTTGACTATGCATGAGAAAGTGCATTATGTGTTTAAAGGTTGAAATCGTAGTAAGCTTTATGTGATACGAAAAGTTCAAATGGTATAAATGTAATTGGTAATTTTGAGGCGTTAGATATGTAAACAAGTAAGAGATAAGTGGTATTTATGTAAGAATTGAAGTTCGAGTGTTGGATATGTAAATACATAAGGATTGTAATAACTTTATCTGAACATATTGCTTCATCCAGACAACATAATACTTTCTTACTTCCACAAACTTAGGAGCATGCACAATAGTTAATTCTAAGCGACTCCACAACATTCATTCAACAAAAAAAAATGCAATTCTCAGCTATTTAAACAACATGCTTCAAACTTAATTACCATGCTTCAAACTAAAGCAAAATGTGATTGTTAAAGCCTACATATTAAAGAATAATTCGTTAAAACCTACATCAATCTCAGCAAACATAATAAATGCACATAAGAACCTTACAGAGAAAACAAATCCATGAGAAAAAGCTGCGACTAGCTTCCTGAAAAGAGGACAAATTTAAGTAGCAAAAGACTGAAGCAGAAAAAACCACACAATTAAGAGCATAAAGAAAAAAAATAAAAAATAAAAATAAAATAATAACAGAAGATCCCAAGATACCCAATTCAAATTAACAGAGCTCGGATTAGCAAGTCTCGAAAAGCTTAATGATTTTAGGGCCTGAAGTAAATATCTGAAGTCGAAGCTTTGCTGCTTCGCGTGCTATTGACGTCGGGAGCAATAAAGGAGGAAGACTAAGTTGAGGAGTGTGCGGGAGCAGTCTCGCACGAAATAGGAATCGATCCCTATCCGAACAAATGAAACAAGAGTGAAGCGAAGTCGAGTGAGGAAAAGGCGTGCGGGTGGGCGCTTTCGATGGAGAGGTCGGCGAAGCAAGCTAGCGGGGGGTTCTTCGACACAGAGAGGAGAGGAGGCGTGTCGCAGAACTTCGGGTTGTTCGGGGTTCTTCGACACAGAGGGGGTTCTTCGACACAGAGAGGAGAGGGGGGTGGGCGCTTTCGCTGTTCGACGTAATGAGAGGAAGAGGCGAGGTCTTCTGTAGCGGAAGGGAGAGTCGAGCGAAGGTTTTCTGTGAAGTGGGAGTTTCGGTTCAGAGCTTCTGCCCAGAGGGAAAAGAGCAGGCGCATCTCGGGGGAGGAAGAGGGGGATCGAATCGAGCGTGACAGGGAAGAGTTGAATGTCGGCTCAGCTGCTAAGAGAAGGGGCATTTAGGGAAAGAGAACAGGTGGCCTAGGGGAGAGGAAGGGTCGGACAGGAGGAAGGCTCGCGATTGGCGAGTCGTTCGGTCGTGCGGGGCTCGATGGGGGGCGAGGCGTTGGAGGAATCCGGAGAGGAGAGGGAGTCAAGTCCCGAGCGGCCGACTGCAGGAGCTAGGGGATCGCGTTCGATCGCGAAGGATCACGAGCGGGAGAGGAGTTCGGAAGCATGTCTGGGCCGCGAGTCTGCGTGCATGAGTAGGGATTAAGTGTGATTTTCTTTTATTATTATTATTATTTTTTTTTTATGATGTTTAATATTTAAAATTTTAGATTCGTGCATTTTTTACTTGTGCATGAAGTCATGGCAAACTGTATGTCTTTTTAAGATAATTTTGATGCTTCGGACGCGCCGGCGCAGTCCGTTTTTTCATCCGGGTTATTCGGAAGAATTCATCGATTTACGTGTGATTTGTTCGTGTGTGGAATTATAGCAATATGGGTGTTATTCTTACATAAAATTAACGTACTGGACTCGCCGACATAATCTGTTTCGTCATTTGGGGTTGTTCGGACAAATTCATCGATTTGCGTGTGATTTGCTCGTATGCGGGATTATAGTAATATGAGTGTCCTCTCTAGGTAAAATCATCGTCTCGAACGCACTAGCGCAATCCGTTTTGTCATCTGAGATTGTCTATGCAAGTTCACATTTTTTTAAAGTTCAATTTTAGTCTGAATTTAAGCAACCAAGTGGATTTTGTGTATTTTGTGTGTGTGAATGTGTTGATAAAGTCATAAAGAAGGCTTGAGATCCTAGTGAGAACTCTCTCTTCAAGTTTCCAAATGGTGGTCCTTAACCACTCTACCAAATGATGATGGTCTGTGCGCACAACCACTCGATCAAATAATGATGGTTTGAGATACCCATGAGAGAGAATACAAGAGAATCAAGAAGTGACTTGAATTTCTAAGAGGGGTGGGTCCCAGCACTAGTCCTTTAGGAAAGTCAATATGGGAAATCTTAAGGCTAGATCTTAGGATCTATGAAGAGGAAGGAAAGACCTCATAAAGATAAGGTCAACAAATGAACCCCAGGTGTGGTGTGCTGGACAAGCACGCCGCACGTATTCGTGTTGATCGAATGAATCAACAAAATTGAAAAACTATTTAAGTAGGCATGCTTAGAACAAAGCCCGAAACGGGGTTAAAATGGGACTTGGGCTAGGATTTCCACTAGGGAATTCCTAACTAAAGAGCGAGTTTCAAAATAAAGTTTTTCAAAACTTCCGCTAGGGATTAGCAACTGTATTTTCAAATTGTGATTGTGAGTTTGAGCTTTCAAATTTGCATGTCGATTTGACTTTGTGTTGTGAAAATTTATGGGAGTTTATGAACTGTGTGATTTATGAGAATTTGTGGAGAGTTGCGGAATATGTGTGGAAGTTAAGAGAATCGGAATCCCTACACCGATCCTCGAGAATTTGAAATTTGAAGGAATCGGAAGCCTTAACATCCGTATAAGGGGCCTCACACCGATCCTTGAGAATTTGAAAATTGAAGGAATCGGAAACCTTAACATCCGTATAGAGAAACTTACATCGATCCTCGAGAATTGAAATTTGAAGAAATCAGAAGCCTTAACATTCGTATAGAGGGACTCACACCGATTCTCAAGAATTTGAAATTTGAAGGAATCGGAAGCCTTAACATCCGTATAAAGGGTCTCACACCCATACTCGAGAATTTGAAATTTGAATGTCACATTAGGAAGGAAAACCTTAACATCCGTTTGAGGAGGATTTACATCCAACCTAAGAGGCAAGGAGGAGTAGCAAGTCTTAACATCCATGGAAGGGGATCTTACTCCACTCCACAAAAGTTTGAATTTGAAGAAATCGGAAGCCTTGACATCCATCAAGGGGGGCTCACACCGATCCTCAGAGATTTGCATTCAAAATTTGTAAAAATTTGTGGGAAGTTCGTGAAATTCTCATGGAACTAGTGGAATTTAGGACAGTTGTGAAAAACGCATGTAGGAATTTATGCAGTGCAAAATTTTATTGAAATGTCTATGCAGAGATTTGCAGTTTTGACATTGAATTTTATAGAAGTTTATGTGGAATTTGTGAAAATTTATGCAATGTGGAGAATATCTGTAGAAGTTTGTGAAGTGTGGAGAAACTATATGAGCTCGGACAGCCGTCGGGGACATTACATCCGAACTAGATCTAATCAAGAAATGTCGACCATCAGGGGAATTATGCCAAAATCCCAGAAAAAAGTCAGTCACATTGGGAAAAAATGTCAGAGACTTAAATCAATCCCAAGAGGCAATCGAAGAAAATGTCTATGCGATAAGAGATGTGGTTCCGTAGAGCACGCCGAGCCTCATACACACGAGTAATAGGACCCAAAGTTTCTGTGGGAGAAAACTTCAGACCAAGAGAAATGACGCTGGTGATAGATCAAGAAGGCTCAAGCTCACCAGGTCAAAATTTGAAATGATGTTCAAAATTTTGATTTTTATTGTTTTGCTTAATTGAATCGGTGTTGTGTTTCATTTCATTTTGATGATGAGATTTATTTGATCTTGAATTTCATTTCGTTGCATTTGTTTTAAGATCTGGACCCAATTTTAGACAGGTGCAGCATCCATGTTTCTAGGAACAAAGTTGTCATTGAAACATCGAGATGCATAGAACTTCTCAAGGAACTATCCACTAACTGGAGCATGTGTAATAAAAACTCATTCTTTAAGGTACTATCAGAATTATATTCTTTCAATTACACATAAAGATGTGCTACTTCTAAAAACATCACAGCTACAGAGGTTGCAACCTTGTACCGTTGTTGTAGTAGATGTTGTTTCTTCATCACTTATTTGTGTAAAGATTGTCCATGTTGTTCTGACGAATCGTTTTGACATTCTTGAATTGATGCCGAGGTTGAATCTTCTGGGCACTGATAGATATGACTTCAGGGTATAATTCTCACTAATTGCTAATAACATAACCTTTTATTTAATTCCTTCTTTCTGGGCATAAGAAAGTTTCAGAAATTTTGATCACGTGATTAAAATATTTTTTATTTATCGAAGAAATTTCTGAGTCAAATAATAGCCAACCAAAAGACAAAAGATCACTTAACTATTTCCTGAGTATAATATCAAGAGAATTTTCTTAAGAGAGCTTTCAACTTTTATTAATTAAGGGAGAACTCAAACAATAATTTTTTTTTATTTTATGCTCACCTTAAGCTTTTTCTCATGGAGTCTTTTATTTTGTTCTCATTCATTTTTTTTCGCTCCTTTTTTTTATTGAAAATTAATATATCTGGTGGAGCACACGTTAAGGATTTTGAATGTCTGAATTGAGACACCAATTTTTTATTTTGTGCCCACCTCAAGCTTCTTCTCAGGGAGCCTTTCACATTATTTTTTCATTTGCTCCTTTTGTTTTCTAAAAATTATTATATCTAGTAAAACATATTTTAAAGAATTTGAATGTCTGAAACTTTTGATTAATAATTCTCAAATATCTCTTAAGACAAATCTTGGGATATTATAACTCATTCGAAAGCTAGTACCCAGTCACTTGGCAGAAGATTAAAAGGCTCATGATACCCTTAGTCGACTACTCGTATTACAATCACACTATTTTATTCTAAAATTTACTTAGGACTCAGTCCAAAATCTTTAAAGTGAAAGACCCAGTTATTAGGACATTAATTGCATTTTAACCTGAAATCATAATTTTTTTCAAAATGCTGGAATTTTTATCTTGGATTACTCTTTCTCGATTGTCCTGTTGATGAACTTTGAATGTTTTGTTAACCGTGCTTTCCAAACATCAAATAGTTCTGAAAAACAACAAGTTCTTTCATTATTTTATTGCGGTGGGAGGGAAGGGACGGACAAACATTGATACCACTAACATCCCTTTCGACTACAATAGTACAATAGTAGTTAAAAGACGTTCAATCTTTTGTTAGCTGCTTCAGAGTGAATTAGAACATTGGGATCGACTGAAATCATATTGATAGAACTTTTTTTTTCAGGTTCTTTTCAAATATTCTTCTGGGATCACTATACTCTCATTATTGAAGTTCTCCTAAAGTCAATCTTTAAAAGTGAATCAATCTTTTATGGTGTGTCCAATCAGCTTGTGATATGGGCAGTACCTTGGATGATCTTTTTCATCAAATTCGTCTGGTTTCTTTGGTTCAAGGAGCTTGAACTCAAGTTTCTTTATCAAATTCTGAAATATTTGTTTGACTGTCTCATCCTTAAAAGGATATATTTTGTTCAAACGATTCTATGTTCGGGGGTTTCCCTCCATCTGTTTGATAAGACCTCTGCTGAAACGATTGCAGACTATTCTGTCGATGACGTTGGTAGATCTGTCGAGACCATTCGACTTGTATCTGCACCAGTCGCTTGCCCTTATCAGACACTGCTGCTGTCCCTGATTTTTTCTCATATATCTTCAATGGCTTTAGCTTCCCAGCTTTCTCAAAAAACCCAAGTTGTCTAGCTTCTTCTTCAAGATTCCCAACTTTGTTAATCAGTTTCTCGAATATTTCAAAAGGTGAATCCCTTGAGTAAGAAACCCACTAGAACATGGATATTCTTTAGAAAGATTTCGACTATGTGCCGCTCCTAGAGTTGTGGCTCACACTTCATGCTCAAATTTCTCCATCACAGAATGCAGTCCATCAATCGGTTGGCTTTTGCCGCTCCAACACGAGATCACTGACGGTGATATGGTGTTTAACTCCAGCAAACCGCTTAAAAAAAAAGTCTTCCAATTCTGTAAATGTTTTCACTGAGTTATTAGGTAGTTCAGCGTACCTGTCAAAAACGATTCTTGAAAGACTGCTACCGAATTGACGACACAACAACACATCACTACCCATGCGTTGCCACAACTTGCTCAGAAGTGTGCAATATGTTGTCGGGGGTTTCCCGTTCCATCAAATATCTTGAACGACTGTGGTACGAAACCCTGAGGGTATTAGACATCATCAAATTCTTCGGGATAGGGTCTACCCTTTAGAATCATTGCCCCTCCTTTTGCTTGAGTCAGGGCTTCTATCACCTGCTGTTTCACCATATGCTTAATATCTTTTTTTGGTATTGATTCATGAACCGAGACTCTTTGGTTGATCAGCTTCATTGACTGAAGTGAATTCCTTCTGATCATCAACGATCTGGACGCTTTCTGAATGGCTTGCCCCTGGGGGTACTACCGGTGGTGACTGTGATTGTCCTTGAATAGTGGCTATAGCGATCGTCATTTCTTCTAGATGTTTCTCCGTCTGGTTGATCTGTTCATCACATTGTTGAATCTCTTTGCAACTCATTCGTGTTCTCCTCAGTGGGTAAAGAAGCATCGCGCGAGAATAAGATGGCTCTGGTCTCAACAACGTTGATTTCTGTGAATTTCTCTATCTCATAATCTAACGGATTGCAGGGTTCATCACCTATATCTTTTCTTCGTTCTTTAGACAACCGTGCAATGTCGGCTCGAAGCCTTTCCAATGTAGCCTCGATCGACCTTCCTTTGATAACTTTAAGGTAAGATGGAGGTTTTTGATGAGTCTCACTTCTTTTTTTCAACACTGGTGTAGTTGTGTAGAAGTCAGTTGAAACAATTGGATCAACCGAAATCATATTGATGAAACATCTTTCAGGTTCTGTTAAATACTCTCTCGAGATCGTTATGTTCCCATTTTTAAAGTTCTTCTCGAGCCATTCTTTGAAGCTGATACAGTTCTCAATAGTGTGTCCGNCGTACCAGTCAAAAGCGATTCCTGAAAAACTGGTACTAAATTGACGACACAACAATGCATCACTAACGCTGTGTTGCCACAACTTGCTCAGAAGTGTGCAACATGCTGTCAAGGGTTTCCCGTTCCATCAAATATCTTGAACGACGGTGGTACGAAACCCTGAGGGTATTGGTCCATCATCAAATTCTTCGGGATAGGGTCTACCCTTTAGAATCATTGCCCCTCCTTTTGATTGAGTTAGGGCTTCTCTCATCTGTTGTTCCATCATATGCTTAATATCTTTTTTTTGGTATTGATTCATGAACTGAGACTTTCTTTGGTTGATCAGCTTCACTAACCGAAGTGAATTCCTTCTTATCATCAACGATCTGGACGCTTTCTGGATGGCTTGCACCTGGGGTTACTATCGGTGGTGGCTGTGATTGTCCTTAAATAGTGGCTATAGCGGTCGTCATTTCTTCTAGTTGTTTCTTCATCTGGTTGATCTGTTCATCACATTGTTGAATGACTCTTTGCAACTCATCTGTGTTCTCCTCAGTGGGTAAAGAAGCATTGCGCGAGGATAAGATGGCTCTAGTCTCAACAACGTTGATTTCTGCAAATTTCTCTATCTCATAATCTGACGGACTATAGGGTTCATCACCTATATCTTTTCTTCGTTCTTTAGACAACCGTGCAATGTCAGCTCAAAGCATTTCCAATGTAGCCTCGATCGACCTTCCTTTGATAACTTTAAGGTAAGTTGGAGGTTTTTGATGAGTCTCACCTCTTTTTTTGAACACTGGTGTAGTTGTGTAGAAGTCAGTTGGAACAATTGGATCAACCGAAATCATATTGATGAAACATCTTTCAGGTTTTGTTAAATACTCTTTCGGGATTGTTATGTTCCCATTTTTAAAGTTCTTCTCGAGCCATTCTTTGAAGCTGATACAGTTCTCAATAGTGTGTCCGAGCAGACTGTGGTAGGGGCAGTAGTTAGGATGGCCTTTCTTGTCGACTTCCTCCTGACTCTTTGGCTCTCGTAATCTGAATTTGAGATTTTTAATCAAATCCTGGAGCATCTTTGCTACAGCTTCTTTTCTGAAAGAATATAAATTGTTCAACTGCTTGGTCGGCATGACCTATGCTGGGATGACTGTAGACCGTGTTCTTGATTGTATTATTAGCTATGTTGTATATCGTTCTACTGTAGATATTGTTGGTTGTACCGTTGCAGATGCTGGTAGATCTGTTGAGGTTGCTCAGCCTGAATTTGTACTGACTCTTGTCTTTATCCACCGTTGTTACTCTCTCAGATTTCTCTTTGAATGTCATCGCTAGCTTTGGAATATTATGAAGATATGGTGACGGTACTGTGGTAGCAACCTCATAGACTCCATCCTCTCCGTAGGTAGCAGGCAACTGGTGAAACCTACTCCCCATGCGTAGAGGTGTGGTCTCATGTAATCCTATCCTATCCATTCGGAGGATGGTGTCAGTAGTAGCTAACTCTATGGCTTCCGCCATCTCAACCCTTAGAATTTTCTGGTTGCGCCTCATTTCTTGTGTCTTGGTCGGTCGCACGAACTTTGAATTGGAATTAATCTCGAATACGGAAAACGGCGGGGCAAAACCATCGACAGACACTTCTTCATATAGAATCTCCTTCCCTTTGTATAGTGGAGTAGTTGGTGTAGTAGAGGTGAATCCAGTGGCAGAAGCAGAAACAGTCCTGCGAGCGGTCCCTACGCTCATAGTAGCAGACTTTACAGCAACAGCAGAATTCTTTCAATCAACATCCTCTTCAGAGGAGGAAATTCCTTAGCAGACTTCAGATTGAACTCCACCACAGGCTCGACAGACTTGTCCGTTTCAGGTTTCATTACGACAACAGCAACATTCTCAAACTTGGCTTCAATATCGTCGAATTAATGTCCAAACTTAATGACTGTCGAGTCAAGCAGCTCGCTCTTGCTTACAGCAAACTCCATTCAGGTGGCGAAAGAAAACTTCAGCTTTGGTGAAGACATTGTCCCTGTCATTTGAAAATTTTTCGGAAGTCAGTGACGTCCAATGTCTTGTAATTTCAGCGAAAGTACTTAAGTTAACGCACTTGTCTTATGAACTGGGTATCTTTTGAAATTTATTCATGTGAATTTTGTTTCAAATTTTGTGATTTGTTTCGCTTTGAAATTTTGATGAAATTTTGTTTTGTTTAGAGTTTAAATGGAGGATTGTGAGAGAAATTTTAGTGTTAACTCATTCACAACAAGTCAAGATCGAAGAGGAATGAAGCTTAGGACCCGGTCTGAGATTTGGACGGGGTCGGGCTCGCATTGGACTAATTTCGATAGACCACTCCTAATCTACCACATCTATTGGCGGTTCACCTCACTTTAAATTTTAAAGTCCGGAACCTCCCTAATTAAGGATGATTAAACAGTAGGTTCCAAAACCCAAAAAGAGTTGACTATGTCTGCCCAAGGAAGAAATAAACAAGATATGTCAATGGTAGTCTGACCCACGAGGGACGTGGACACACTACTGATGTATGAAGACAACCTCCTGATCAAAATGGAGAGAGGAACTCGCCACCAGCATAGTGGCAAAAATTTGTCAGCTGGGATTTTTGAAAAAATGGATTTGAATTTTGAATTTAATTATATATAGATATCAATGTAATTTTGATTTTAAAATAAATTAGACCAAACAAGTCTCACATATTTGATAGTTTGGACTGCTGAGTGCGATACCACATGTTATACACTATCCCGAAGGATAAACATATCACTTGTAGTAGGCTCAACCACCCAAGCCAAAGAATTTTGTGACATTTGTTTGGCCTGCAAAATCTTTTATATATGGTCGACAAGTTCCCCTACCTAATATAAGGATTAAATAAGGTTTATTTTATCTGGATTTTTAGTTCTCTATAGAAGCAAACTCTTATAGTTAATTACATCTTAAATGATCGGGGTCACTTCAGAAGACTCGATTAAGATTAGTGGTTCTGCCTTTAAGATCTCAAAGTTTAGGTTTCCAATATTGGACACGGAAAATTGAAATGGGAGTGGCTCAAATACGAACAATTATTTTAAGGAATCCAAGGAAATGAAGAATATGGGATATCACGAATCCGAAGAGAACCCCGGTGACCTCCTAACTATTTTATTGTTTGACTTTATGTCTTTGAAATTATGTTATTCAACATTTAATCCTGTAATTTATTTTAGAATTTAAGACTTACATTCGCACTATATTCGATCGTGTAAATAGCCTAGAAATATAAGAATATTTACATTGTACCGTACGACAACCTCGGAATCCTAAAAAGTGTTAGGACTTATAATTGCACAATAGGGTTGTGCAAAAGCCTAAAAATAAAATGTGAGAATTTACGTTGCGTCAGGAGAATCACCTCGAAATCCTATGATTTTTTTATTTAAACTAAGAAAAATATTTAGTTGTCGTAGATCTTCATCCCCGTCCGCTACGTCCTGGTCGTGCTGCCCAAGAAAAGTTATTTTATGATCTATGTAGTAATACTTTCAAGTTTAGTGTCTTATATGTAAGCGTCCAATATTGTTATTTGGTGACTTACCGCGGTATACTTCTTAAATCAGGCTATATCCAAAACATTTTGTAGTTAAATTAAAGCATATGTAAATTAACTATCTTATAAGGAAGTACAGTAAATGAAAACAATATAAGGTGCGGTAAATAAAAGCAGTATAAACAAAAGACATCGTAAAGAGCAATAAACGAAATGTAGTAAAGTCCTATGAATGTACTGTAAACTTTGGGCACCTGAGTTTCTTATTATTGTTGTTCCTGCTGCGTAATTTACAGAGAGTTTAGATAAATTGCAAAAAAAAAAAAAATAGAAACTATAGTGTGAAAAGCAGCAAAACGAGTCATAACAAAACACGAACAGGCAAAGTAAAACTTGTGGTCACATACAGAAGACCGAGACTAGGTATAAGACATCAGTAAAGGTGGGGGCTCAAAACTGTACTGTGTGCTTCCCAACCTTGGGTAACAGTTACCAACCTGACAATCTACAGAAGGCAGTCCTTAACCTTAATTCTAGTGACTAGTCGTTGACCTTTGTAAGTTTTACCAAAATTCTTTGATTTTTTTAATGTAAAAGTTGTTTAGATTTACATTCAGAGTTCACTTTAACAGGCAAAAAAAAAATTTTATATTTGTAAATATTTTGTAAAGTAGTGCAGTCGACAGGCTAATTACTCTAATCAGGCTAGGACTACTGGCGACTTAAGAGCAACGGGGGCAACAATCTCACCAAGTGTTGGCGAATAGTATCATCAGTCTTTATCATCTCCCCTCATTGAAGGACATTGAGGTAGGCGATACTAATCTAATAATCTTACTTCGTATCTCTCGTTTGAGTACACATAACCAATGTCGTAATCTCCCTCGCCACCGAGACCCAAGACTTATTCTAATACGGCGATCCATATGTGACATTAACAAATGTCCCCAATTACTATGAGGATTTGAGTGTAATGTTCAAACTCAAATACCCGTGTATTGAGTTTTAATGTGGGTTGTCATGGAATTTCACTATTTGATTTAGGCTCTGTTTGGCGCAGCTGTGAATTATTTATAATCTGCTGGTAAGCAGATTATTCTGATAATCTGCAAATTATCAGAATAGTCTGGTTTGTTGTTTGGGGCAGCTTATTCAGACTAATATATTGGTGGTTAAATGTCATTCTTGCCCCTGTCTGATAAAATCGTTTGGGTCTGCTTATTCAGAATAGTTTATTGGTAGAAAAGAAACATATAGTGCAGAAACATATGATAATGACAGGGATGTTCTAAAAGATACCATACAGTTCTCACACCCTAACGAAAACTAAGAGAACTAAAAAAGTACAAATACAAGTATAACAACAAGGAAAAATATTAAAATATTTAACTTCAGACTCTGGCTACGTCGGTCCTCAACTGCACTGTCAGCCTGAGAAAACATTGGATTCACATGACTGCTGGCAGTGTAATATGTGGGACTATCAGCCCACCGGAAGAAACCACAACGAGCTGAAACACCTCTACCATAACCATAGAACTGCCTCTCAAAGCTATGCTCCTTACGTGACGTTAGCAACGGAGACGGTAGTCCACAATAACATAAAATCCCTCTGTCTGTGTCTGATATCCTGGAAGTCATATTTGTATAACTGCGAAAATAACAAAAAAATCAATGTCAGTTTAAGGTATTTTAAAAATAACCAAAATTATATGCATATGAATATAAACCTATAATCTTATTAAAGGAAAACTTAGCAGATCAAGAGCCACAAATAGCATCTGTGATAGACTCCCTTAAAGCAATCATATCAGTCAAACCTTCACCTTCCTGATCTCCAAATTCATTAGAGACTGCATCATCCTCAGATAATGAATTCTCACCCACAATTCCAGGAGTTTGCTCAAAGACATTCAGTTTGTCATTGTCAGTCATAATAAAGTTTGTATCTGATCGTGAGGAATATCTTCGGATGAAGTTATGTAGTGTCATTTTTGCAACCACAATATGCACCTACTTTTGGAAAGGATACGACGGCATATCACGTAGGATGACACATTTTTTCTTCCAAACCCCAAATGTTCTTTCAATTACCCCGCGTAAAGATGAGTGGTGTTTATTAAACATTTTCTTTCTGCCACGGACGGTATCACTTGCTCTCTCAAAATCAGGAAGATGATATGTTGTGTCGGGATAGGGCTTCAGGTATCCCCTTTGCATAGGATACCCGGCATCAACCAAATAATATTTTTCTAGTACGAAAAACACTGTTAATTAAAAAGATTACATGCTAAGACTAACCTGATGGGAGGTGAGGGAAACACTGTGATCTATTCCTAATGGCAAATAAGAAAATCTGACTGTCATGTGCACTCCCTTCCCGACTCGCCTTTACAAAAGTAAAACACATGTTGAAGTCGTATACAGCCATGGCATTCTGAGTTGTTGAACCACTCCGATCGATGTATGCAACTTTCTCGTGGTTGGGTAGTCGGGCATCAACGTGAGTACTGTCAATTGCACCAATATAATTCTGTTTAATTGTTTGTTAGAGAGTAATAATATTATGAATCGTATGACAAGTAAAAAAATAAAACCACTCATAGTTACCATGAAATATGGCATGTATTGAGGATCGCTGGCAATTTGTTCTGGAGTGGTAGCAAATGATGGATCCTCTGGTTCAATTATTTTAGTTGCTAAGCTAACCAAAGTCTGTATGTCTTTAGAAAAGTAACAACTTATTTTTTCAGAAGAATGCTGAAATCTTTCCATAGCTCCTCTAATTGATTCATTTTGTAACAGAATATACAGTGTTATAGCCAACATCTCCCTACACGTCGTTCTGGAAGAACCCTGGAGGCAATGATTTAGGCATAAATCGTGCAAAAGATCCATAAAAATTGGTGTTGTCATTCTGAAAATATTTCTAAATCTTATTGGATGGCCAGAAAGCATTTCACCAACCCATTTGTCTCCAACAAAACTGGGTGTCATGCGGGAAATGCGAGCAGTGCTACTCCGGTAATAATCCAACAACAATATCGCAATGGCTGTAACAAATGTCATTCTCCTACGACGCACACGTTATGGATCCATCCTAAATAATATAAGATATAAACATAATTAGTACATAATAGGATATTGCTACAGCACTCCCAAAAATTAATTGTTCAAATTCAGAACATATATTACGCAACTTATAAATAAAGCATCAACCACTGACAGGTACATATGTAGAAGGTACAAACATATTAAAAAAGGATAACATGATTAGAAGTTCCAAACATTTAAAAAAAAATCGACATAAGTAAAAGTTCATATTACTGCAACAAATACATATACAATACAAAAAAATATCATCCTTCGACCAAAACCCGCAAATATTTGAGACGCAATTCAGGCTCTAGCGTCATGAATATTTTCATTCGAGTTGAATCCTCAAGTTTTTTTCACACACTACGTGAAATCGTTTGTCGCCCACAACTTCTGAAATAGTGCCCAAAAGCCTGAGACAGTCTAATAAGTTAGAATCAAATATTGGTGGAGCTGCAAAAGCTTCAATTAAACGATCAAAGGAGGTGTTCACAAAATGTTCTTTCTCTTTATTTTTCTTAGCAATCCTTGGCCTCTTTAAAATTGTACCGGACTCCCCCATATCCCTCTGGTTAATGTTATGCACTTCTTCATCGGGTGTCAATGGCTCAGGTGTGATCTCATCTGGTATCCCTGTAAAACCACTTTAAGTATGGTTGAATCAAAATTTTCCCATTGCGACAACCCATTTAAACATTACGTCCAATTTCTCTTCAAATTCTGACTCTATTCTGCACTGTTTGTACTTCTTCGCTGTCGGTATCGCCTGTGATATAGCATTTAGAGGGGATATTTCGAAAATTATAATAAAAGAAAACAATTTGCGAAGCTAAAATTTCATGGATTACATAGAAATTTACCTCTAATTTTTCAGCCCACCATTCAGTTGGAGCATCAATTGTTCTTTTAATCGAATCCCAACCCAAGTCGGTAGATCCACGTTTCAACTCCTTCCATATTTTTCATTCCTTCTTCAACCGGCCCCATTTATTTTTAAATTTAAGCCGGTCGTAATCTCTGCCAGTCAATTTTTTGAATCTCTTAGCAATGTTTTGCCACCCTTATTAAAATACGTTGTTGGTATGTTCCTCAGTTCTATTTCTTTAATACACAGATTGCAAAAATATTTGTAACGGCTTTATCCCACATTGCAGACGGGCCCCCTTCAACCACTTTAGACATGATTCAACAGCAGTGTCGTGTAACTATCTGAATAAAAACATATTAAGAAAAGTTTATTGCTAAAAATGAATCAACATCCATACATGTCGTGGAATCAACAAAATGCAAAAAAAAAAATGAACCAAATCCACAGAATTAACCATCAGCAGTGTCGAGATTTGCTAAAAGAAAAAAGAACCAAGAAAAAAAATAACACACAGGATTTATGTGGTTCGGTCAACGACTTACATCCACAGTAAGGCATCGAACATGTTTTATTATCCAATTATGTAAGAGTAAATAGCTATGATTCTCAATAGAGAACACTACTACAACTATAAAGTATGTGTGTAATATGCAACTTCTAATACATGTCTTGGAATCAAATTCTACCGAAGCTACCATAATGTGTATCGAAAGCACAAAATGAAAAGGGTGTTAGATACGTAAAATTTTTTCAATGAAAAATAACAATGCACTACTACATATGCATTTCAATAATTGCGGTTCAATGCGAACCCAACAAACTGCCAACCTCTTTGCAAAGAATTCTAGAATGTGTATTCCAATAACACATTTGTACCTCATATGCATTTCCAAACTCAAGATAAGGAATGTCGTAGGATATGCAAAGCTAACACATACACATTTCTAGCCTCAGCCAAAATTTTAAAATCCTATAATTATTAAAAAACCATACTATTTTGATGAAACTAAAAATCACTATATAGGGAAGATATGGAATACTCCAAGATCGGCATAGCCAAAACAAAACAATAAAGAACCACTGCAATGCCCCAAATTCCATAGGAGCCGAACAGAGAGGAGGCATCTCACGGCATAGAGAGAAGGATAGAGAATGATTAGGGCCCAAATTCCATCAATAAGAACCATCACAAAATCACAAAGATAAGAACACCCATCCAAAACTCATGCAATGCAGCTTATTCATAATTTTTATCGGAACACCCTGCTAATACTTTCATCAAAATTTCAAATCCTATAAAAAGAAAGTTCAAAGAAGACTCGAAAAGCTTTGCAACAAATCAGGGGTTGGAGACCCAAAACTGTGTATCGAAAGTTCAGAGAATACAAAACCACCCATCCAAAATTCCTTAAAAAACTTCCAAAACCACCAATGGTCCATCCAAACAAGATGCAAAGCCGCACAAATCAGGGATCGAACAACATCTATCAAAAACACATAAGGATCGTAAACGATGATACATATCAGACGGGAAAGTAGGGTTTCGTTAAGAGGGCGACGAGAGGGAGAGCAGAGAGTAGATTTCTTGCCAAATTTCTCAACGACAATGAGGAAGAAGGCGAGGGCGAGGGAGACTGAAGATGTGCACGGGGCGTCTCTTTCACCCTAAACGCACGAACTCAACGCAGGACGCGAAGGGAGGAGAGCTTATCGCGCTTCGCCTTATGTCGCTAACACCGCCTATGAGCGATGGGAATACGCTCGCGCGAACGCGTTACCCAAACAGTCGTGCGGCATTTTCAAAACGTCGCCGCTCCCAATAAGTTGCGCCAAACAAACCCTTAATTATGTAAGACATGAGTCACATCTTGGTGAATCCTCATGTCTAGTGTTTTAATCGATTTGTGGAATAAGGTCAAGTGTTTATTTTCAATATTTATTTGAAAATAGCTAGATGAACTCTCACCTATGGTGTACATACAAAATTTAGGAAGCCTACACTTCTAACCTGAGCTTGAATTGGTTTAGACTGTTTTGCCCTCAACTAAGTGTTTTCCAACTAGTCATCAAATATCTTTTAAGTCTTTTCCAAATAGTTAAATCAGAAATTCTCATTTTTTACTTAAACATTTAAGCAAAAGAAGCAAAACAAAAGAAAAAAACAAGATCAGTCCACTCCCAAAACTAGCAAACCAGAAAAGAGGAAGTAGAAGGTGAATCAGTCCTAAAAGCCCTTCAATTTTTTCAACAACTATAATTGAATCGACTCTCGAGAAGAGTGCTTAAATTTGTTCCAAGGCAATCTTTTAATCGGCCCAAAAGTTCTCCAACTCAGAATAAAAAAATTGAAGCTCAAAAGCCACCAAATAGACTCAAAAAGTGCAGCCCAAAATTTCCTCCAAAACAATAAATACAAAGATCACAAATCAGTTCAAAATCGACACCTAAAGCAACTCAAAAAAAAGTGAAAGTATCAAGCAAGGACAGGGCCCAAACTTTTCAAAAATTACTAAAAAAAATTGGCACCAAACACGGCATGTGAAGCATCCAAAATAACACCAAAGAGATTCACAAAGGTTCCTAAAGTATGTACGTTAAACGATGCACGTGTTTGCATATCAAAACCTAATTTCAGCGAAACACAATTAAAGGGATTTTGCATGCACATCAATCAAACCCTACATTTTTACATACCCATCACCCAATTTTCAATGTTTACATACCTACCACCTTGGCTATGCATGACAAAGTGCATTCCGTGTTCAAAGGTTGAAATCTTACTAAGCTTTATGTGATACGAAAAGTTCGAATAGCATAAATGTAAGTGGTAATTTTGAGGCGTTAGATATGTAAACAAGTAAGAGAAAAGTGGTATTTATGTAAGAATTGAAGTTCGAGTGTTGGATATGTAAATACAAAAGGATTGTAATTACTTTATCTGAACATATTGCTTCATCCAGACTACATAATACTTCCTTACTTCCACAAACTTAGGAGCATGCACAATAGTTAATTCTAAGCGACTCCACAACACTCATTCAACAAGCAAAAAAATATGTAATTCTGAGTTATTTAAACAACATGCTTCAAACTTAATTACCATACTTCAAATTAAAGCAAAATGTTAAAGCCTACATAATAAAGAATAATTCGTTAAAACCTACATCAATCTCAGCAAACATAATAAATGCACATAAGAACCTTACAGAGCAAACAAATCCATGAGAAAAAGTTGCAAGTAGCTTCCTGAAAAGCAGACAAATTTAAGTAGCAAAAGGCTGAAGCAGAAAAACCACACAATTAAGAGCACAAAAAGAAAAAAAAATAAAAATAAAAATAAAAATAATAACAGAAGATCCCTAGATACCCAGTTCAAATTAACAGAGCTCACATTAGCAGGTCTCGAAAAACTTAATGATTTTAGGGTCTGAAGGAAATATCTGGAGTCGAAGCTTTGCTGCTTCGTGTGCTATTGACGTCGGGAGCAATAGAGGAGGAAGAATAAGCTGAGGAGTACGTGGGAGCAGTCTCACACGAAGCAGGAATCGATCCCTATCCGAACAAATGAAGCAAAAGTGAAGCGAAGTCGAGCGAGGAAGAGGCGAGCGGGTGCGTGCTTTCGGTGGAGAAGTCGGCAAAGCAAGCTAGCGGGGGGTTCTTCGACACGGAGAGGAGAGGAGGCGTGTCGTACGGCTGTTCGACGTGATGAGAGGAAGAGGTGAGGTCTTCGGTAGCGGAAGGGGGAGTCGAGCAAAGGTTTTCGGTGCAGCGGGAGCTTTGGTGCAGAGCTTCTGCCCAGAGGGGAAAGAGCAGGCGGATCTCAAGAGAGGAAGAGGGGGGTCGAATTGAGCGTGATAGGGAGGAGTTGAATGCTGGCTCAGCTGCTAAGAGGAGGGGCATTTAGGGAGAGAGAACAGGCGGCCTACGGGAGAGGAAGGGTAGGCCAGGAAGAAGGCTCGCGATTGGCGAGCCGTTCGGTCAAGCGTGGCTCGAGGGAGGGCAAGGCGCTGAAGGAATCGGGCGAGGAGAGGAAGGCGAGTCGCGTGTGCCGATTGCAAGAGCTAGGGGATCGAGTTCGATCGCAAAGGATCGCGAGCGGGAGAGAAGCGCGGAAGCTAGAGCATGCCTGGGTTGCGAGTTTGAGTGCGTGAGTAGGGATTAAGTGGGATTTTCTTCTATTATTATTATTATTGTTATTTTTTATAATGCTTAATATTTAAAATTTTCGATTCGTGCATTTTTTTACTTGTGCATGAAGTCATGGCAAACTGTCTTCTTTAGATAATTTTAGTGTTCCGGACGCGCCGGCGTGGTCTGTTTTTTCATCCGGGGTGATTCGGACGAATTCATCAATTTACGTGCAATTTGTTCTTGTGAAATTATAGCAATATGAGTGTCATTCTTACATAAAATTGACGTTATGGACTCACCGGAACAATCCGTTTTGTCACCTCAAATCATTTGGACAAGTTCATCGATTTGTGTGTGATTTGCTTGTGTGTGGGATTATAGTAATATGTGTGTCCTCTCTATATAAAATCAACGTCTCTGACGCACTGACGCAATCTATTTCGTCAACTGAGGTTGTCTGTGCAAGTTCACTTTATTTTTAAGTTCAATTTTTGTCTGACTTTGCGCAATCTAGTGGATTTTGTATATTTTGTGTGTGTGTGAATGTGTTGATAAAGTCATTAAGGGTTGAGATCCTATTGGGAACTCTCTCTCTAAGTCTCCATATGGTGGCCCTTAACCACTCCACCAAATGATGATTGTCTGTGAGCACAACCACTCGATCAAATGATGATGGTTTGAGATCACCCATGAGAGACACCACAAGAAAATCAAGAAGTGGCTTGAATTTCTAAGAGGGGTGGGTCCCAACACTAATCCTCTAAAAAAGTCAATACGGAAAATCTTAAGGCTAGATCCTAAGATCTATGAAGAGGAAGGAAAGACCTCATAAAAATGAGGTCAATAGGTAAAAAAAAATTTGCACTCGAAGGTACACATTTATCATTTTCTTTATCGTGCACAAGTACATTGCATCTCCTGTCATTACCATCTGGGAGTAATCATGTATGGTTTAAATTTTTATATTTTATTTTTTAAAAATTACCTTCTTCTAAAGACATTAAACAGCCATTTTCTATTTTTTTTTCCATTCATTTCATTTAATTCTTAAGCCTACAACATGTACAACCATAAAAATAATTGTCTAAAGCATCAAAGAAATTCTTTATTTATTAAACTTTATTTAAATACATATAAGAAAATAATTAATCACCTTACGTGCCCGCTTGTATCACCGACTCTAATTCCTACTCTTCTAGGTACTCATTTATTCAAATGCATTTATGATTAACATTAAATGAATAATCTTAAATATATGTATNATTTGCACTCGAAGGGTACACATTTATCATTTTCTTTGTCGTGCACAAGTACATTGCATCTCCTGTCATTACCATCTGGGAGTAATCATGTATGGTTTAAATTTTTAAATTTTATTTTTTAAAAATTACCTTCTTCTAAAGACATTAAACAACCATTTTCTATTTTTTTTTCATTCATTTCATTTAATTCTTAAGCCTACAACATGTACAACCATAAAAATAATTGTCTAAAGCATCAAAGAAATTCTTTATTTATTAAACTTTATTTAAATACATATAAGAAAATAATTAATCACGTTACGTGCCCGCTTGCATTTATTATGATTAACATTAAATGAATAATCTTAAATATATGTATAAAATATAATCATTAAATTATAATATAAATCTATTTTAGATTATAATATCATTTGGCAGCCCAAACCTCATGCACATACGAGCTTCTTCCTTTCACTGCCTTCATCGTGGCTCTACCGAAGTTAGCAAGCAATCGATGCCGCCTACACCTTCTTCCTTCTCTTCCTCTGCACATGAGCCACAACCACCTCCTTCCTTCTTTNGCAATTGATGCTGCCATGAGCCACAACCACCTCCTTCCTTCTCTTCCTCTGCACATGAGCCACAACCACCTCCTTCCTTCTTTGGCTTCAATTCCTCCATGCACGCCGACATAATGTAGTGCACCTTTGACAACTCTAGGGAACTCGTAGCACGCGGTAGCGTTGACTTATCCTTTCTTCAGTTAGGGCATGACATCGCAGCCTACGCACACAATCCGCAACTTCCTCCTTTCATATCTTCTTCTTCTTCCTTCCTCTCCTTCACTATCGCTGCTTCCTTCTCATTCCTCCCAGCTAGGGCACAACTCCACACTCTCTCTTTATCTCATTCTCGCTCTACTTCTCACTCGCTCGTTCTCTATAGACTATGAACAAAAGCCCCCCTCCACTTCACTTAAATGAACCGTCCCGACGGTTAGTTCGCCTCAACTCCTTATTTCATATATTATTGTTCTATCTATTTAATATTTTTTTATTATTATTAAAACTCCATTATTACAAAACTACCTTGAGCTTAAGAAAAACTTATATAAGCCATCTTAGAACTAAATAAACAAATTACAAGGAAACACGTCCCCTCTCAACAGTCATATCATATGCATATGCATGTAAAATAGAAACCTTGAAATTAATTTAACTTAATATGATCACTTAAATTCCTAATGTTTTTTTTGAATGTAAGCTCAGATCTCAGAAGTAATGTCATAATGTGTTGTTGTCTTGTAAGGCTTATTATGATCACAAGAAGTCAAGAGGCAAGGCAAGGCAATTTTATAAGTGTAGCCAGAGCATAAGGTGTGATAAATTTAGAATTTGCACAAATTAAGTGAATTCAATATTCATAAAAATTGGATTGATTTGGATACAAAACCATTTAGAGAATGCTTTGGAATTATTTCTCTCAATCAAACACTCAAAAAAATAAATGCCTTGTTGAAGATCAATATACTCCAAATACCTTCAACTAAACATCCTCTGAGGTTGATGCAAGTCTCCCCATTGCAGCGAGAGGGAGCCGACTCTAGGCATTTTCGACTCGGAATTCCTGAGAGCCGGAAGACTCTTTTTTCCTTCGATTTGCCGCCATTTGGAGTGGGGGTCACTCCTAATTATCCTCTAATTACATATTTGTATTTTTGTTATTTTATGGTTAGTTTTTAGTATATTTTGTAACAAAACAGTCGTCGACGTTTCTTCTTTCTTTCAATGACTATATCCTAGGGTTTCAGGAGGTGCTTCAGCTGTATCTTAATCTCCATGTGGTGATTATCCTTCGTAACCCTTCCTGCATCCCCTCTCACTTTGCTACCACACCTTCCTCCTTGATGGAGCCGCTTCGACAACAATACTTTTGCTATTCTTCCTGCGGTTCCTCGCCATCCATCCATCCTTGCTATCACAGTCCCAAGAAAATCCTCCTTTGGTTGTCCCATAGTCCCACGCCTTCATCGTCGTTATCACACCTTCCTCAATATAGCCTCCCCGACAGAAGTCCTTTTGCTATTCTTCCTCCAGTTACTCATTGTCCAACCATTCTCCTCGCTGTCGCAGCACCAGGACAAGTCATCCTTTGGATGATCCACAGTCTCACGCCTTCCTCGCCGCTATTGTCGTCATTCACGCTCAATGTCGCTGCCCAGAAACAGTCGTTCCTGGCTGTTTTCTGCTTTTTCAGCTACCCGGCCAGCTGTTTTCTCATTCCAGCTTGCTGCACTGATCTCAACTACTCTCCTTTGCTGTCAACTTCCTCCCTTGTTGCCGCAACCCAGGACTATCCTTTCTAGTCGATTCGCTACTGTCCGACCCCTCCTCTTTGCTACCACCATCCTTCCAGACCCTTCTTTTGCTATCCCAACCATCCACAACCCAATTCAGCCACCTACCTTCCCTCCCTCACCACTAGCCGACCTCCACCAACCATGGATCAAACCCTAGTGTGAGTTTGTATCGTATTTGTTGTAATTTTCCCTTCTAAGTGTGGCTGACTATAACTAGCTATTTGCTTTCAATAATAATATTTATTTTATCTATTGTGATTTGGGTTAATTTCGATATCATCCCCTATCTAGTGAGACACACATAATAATAACTCGAATTACGCTGGAATACAATGGAAGAATAATCAAAAAAATGAAGGAAGAAACAATAACTTCATTTAGCATCTATGTCTAGCTAATAAGCAACACGATGAAGGTTGATCCAGCATAATTGTTCTTCAAAACCTTTTAGTCATAAAATGTTCAAAAAATCCAAAGGTATTGACAATAATGCATTCTGAACTATAAATAAACAATGCTTCACTCAAACATATTAGTGTTGATCTGATTCATGAAAACCTAGCCAGATGTGATCCAATAGAATATCACAATTCATACAATCAACCTCTGAATAACCCACTTCTCAAAGCGTTAAATACATTTGCAAGCTATTTTTGCCAGCATACATATCTATGCTACCACACCTTAGTCTGCTACAAAGCTGTAATGCAAAGAAGGTTTATCCACTCACAAATCCAAATACTAATGACTAAAGTAAATGAGGATGGTCAGTAATTGAAACTCAAACACAATGTTCTGGAACAAATTGATGGTGAAGTTTATCATTTTGAAACCCAAAAGATATAGTATACAAAAAAAAGGGAAATTGATAATCAATTTTAGGTACGCACATCCTTGAAAAAGGTGTCTTAGTCAGAGAAAAAAAAAATAATCTCTCTAAAACACTAAAACTCTTCTTTGGTAGATGAACACTTCCCTTATTGTAGAAACCTTCGTCCCCCATAGGAATCAAATACCTCTTTTGACCTCAAATCTTTCCACATGGCGTAAGTCCCTTTGATGGTCCCATCAATTCAGCTATGATTCTTCACAGATCAATCAATTTTCAAGGAAATTATTTATCATTTGACATATTTCTACTACTCACAGTTAGAGATCACGAAATTTTCCTATTAGGAGCAGGGTTGCCACCCATAAATGATCCCCAACCAGTGCATATATACAAGATCTTCAACTCAAGGCACATCTGCCACCACTCTTGCAATCACTTACAACCATGCATAGTCTCTAACCCACTGCATACTGAATACAATCTTTTCCTCATTATCAAAGAGTTACAGCATACTGGCTATATGTGGGTCTGTTAAGTCGATCATTATGACCCACTTAAGACCTGGACTAGAGTTATGAGTAACTTATGCTTCTCCAACTTAACTGGTTAATACTTATAGATGTGGACATCTTCTCTCCTAGTTTTCAAAACTTGGCACTCACATATTTTGATAATTCTTCTATGTAAACACGTGGATTATTTGTTGCATAAAGATCTTCCACCTTTGCTTTGATCAATCTGTCAAATGGAAAAACCTCTTAGATCTATAGTTGATTTCATCAAATCAAATAAGCTCTAAACTTACTAGCTCTCATCAATATGAGTATAATGAGATAGGCGCTTTCATTGTAGCTATTCTTTTGTCATGTTGAGTGAAAAGGGGTGTCCATAAATTCTGCGTCATCGCTGAGGAACAATAGAATTAACATTTAAGTCATCTAATGGGAAGTATGAATGCTCTATTCTTCCTTAGACTGTTTGGTACACTGAGTACTTTCATGTGACTAATAGGCCTAATTTTTTGGTTATTCAATAGAAATTTCTTGGTGGCGTACTTTAATGACATTGTTTTGCACCTCAAACAAGAGTAAGCATCTTGATCACTTCCACCATGTATGATCTAATCTAGGGATGAGAAGACTTATATTAATCTTAAAAAGCACCTGTTTAGGAGTCAAAAGTCATTTATTTGCTTAATTTACAACACATCTAGAAGATGTTCCCTCAAAATCGACGGAATTCCTAAATAAGCAAACTTTTCTTACGTCTCTAACATTCAGATTTTCCAAAGATTGACTACATTCAATAGAAAATTCACAAAGAACTTCACTATCAAGCTATCTTATAAACATTAAATATTTTTCTTTTCTAAAAAAAAATTATTGAATATTTGAAGCAGTACTCGTAAGTTTTCATCTAGCTTTCAACGGTATTAACAGTCAAACTAAGAATAGTAAGTAAATAAAAGTTTAGAAAGCTATTAAAATGTTTGGTGTAAAAAATTTTGAGCAATTAAGAAATGCATATTCCTACCATTGAATGTGCATACGACAGCATTACATGAAAATCTACTAGTCGCCATTTAAATTTGCTTAGGAACTAACTCTAAAAATGCCAATAAATCTTCATAGTCA
>JXCR01017670.1:17558-39679 GCA_002079205.1 Phalaenopsis hybrid cultivar
ATAAGATAAATATGGACGTAATAAATATTCAATAATTGCAAAGCCACACTTATCAATGCAAGTATACGTATCGCTCAAGTAATATAAGGCTCTAATGGAGTCCTAGATATCGATCCCACACAAGTATATGTATCGCTCAAGTAATATAGGGCTCTAATGGAGTCCTAGATATCGATCCCACAGCAAGTATATGTATCACTCAAGTAATATAGGGCTCCAATAGAGTCCTAGATATCGATCCCATAGGGAGTAACTTTAGAACTACGAACTAAGATTTTAGAAAAGCAAATCTTAGATATCGATGTCAACACAAGTATACATATTGCTCAAGTAATATAGGGCTCTAATGGAGTCCTAGATATCGATCCCACAGGAGGTAGTTTAGAATTATGGACTAAGACCTTAGAAAAGCAATACTTTAATCACAACAACGACGTTTAATTTGCTTATCTGTCACTAATAGGCTCATTTAGAAACTAAACTATTTTAGAAAAGCAATACTTTAATCACAACAACGAAGTTCAATTTGTGTATCTGTCACTAATAGGCAATTGAAATAAATATGTAATTTTAATAATTATTAAATAATTAATGATACTAATGAGGGTTTAAATGTGATATTCAATATATAAGAAAGCATCATTCTCCTTGTCAAGAAATTATAGTGAATGGAAGGTTTAATTTGTGATATTCAATATCTAAGAAAGCATCCTTCTCCTTGTCAAGAAATTATATTGAATGGATTGAGGTTTTTAATGTGATATTCAATATATAAGAAAACATCCTTCTCCTTGTCAAGAAATTATAGTGAATGGACTGTGATATTCAATATATAAGAAATCATCCTTCTCCTTGTCAAGAAATTATAGTGAATGGATAAGTGAATCAGTTCTAATTTATACTGTGCCAAACAGGAGCAAACCTATTATTTACCCTTGGTCCAGGCATAAAGAACACTGATTAATCCTACGCTTGTTTACTGAATCTGCGGCTAGGCTGGGAGGATANGTATCTGTCACTAATAGGCAATTCAAATAAATATGTAATTTTAATAATTATTAAATAACTAATGATACTAATGAGGGTTTAAATGTGATATTCAATATATAAGAAAGCATCATTCTCCTTATCAAGAAATTATAGTGAATGGATAAAGTGAATTAGTTCAATTTATATTTTGCCAAACAGGAGCAAACCTATTCTTTACCCTTGTTTCAGGCATAAAGAACACTGACTAATCCTACGCTTGTTTACTGAATCTGCGACTAGGCTGGGAGGATACCGACTCTCACTTCGGAGCTTCTACGCTCCCCTCACCTGAAAACTAACATCTACACTTCAGCACCCAAACGATAGGACCAAATTGGGGATTTTAGTCTGTCACTCAAAATATAATTCTACGCCCCGGTAAAATTATTTCTCTATTTATTTGCACCCAACTTCCAAGGGCTTTGACCTCCCTGAATGAATTCTACGCCCGATAATATTATTTCCCTATTTATTTGTACCCAAATTCTAAGGGCTTAGACCTCACTGAATCTTGGATGTAATCTTCACTTTAGTTGTAAAACTTAACATATTTTAACAAATTAATTGGTTAGATTGNTACGCTCCCCTCACCTGAAGGCTAACATCTACACTTCAGCACCCAAACGATAGGAGCAAATTGGGGATTTTAGTCTGTCACTCTAAAATCTTGAATTCTACGCCCGATAATATTATTTCCTTATTTATTTGCACCCAAATTCCAAGGGCTTTCACCTCCTTGAATCTTGGATGTAATCTTCACTTTAGTTGTAAAACTTAAAATATTTTAACAAATTAATTGGCTAGATTGAAAGTAAATTTAGATCGAAGTGAAAAGATCATCACAATTTCTTACACATTTTTATGGCTTCACCAATTTAAATCACCATTTTACAAATCTTGAGATAAGGAGAAAGACAGAGAAAACTACTGAGATCTCATGGGGAAAACACAACAAAACTNAATTAATTGGTTAGATTGAAAGTAAATTAAGATCGAAGTGAAAAGATCATCGCAATTTCTTACACATTTTTATGGCTTCACCAATTTAAATCACCATTTTACAAATCTTGAGATAAGGAGAAAGACAGAGAAAACTACTGAGATCTCATGGGGAAAACACAACAAAACTCGAAATTCATATATAAAATCAAAGGCATATAAACTACAATAATTAAATAACTTACTCTAATTTCTCCCCAAGTACACTCCTCAAAGTTCCTCTAAACCTCTTCCTTTCTTTACAACACACAGAATTCTTCTTCGAAGCAGCAAGGAGGAAGAAATCTCTCATTTTCCCTCCACTCTTACAATCTCTTGAAGAATTCCTCACAATATTGGAACCTTTCTAATCTCGAGGAATTCTCTCTAGCACTTCCTTTACTCCCTAGAATTTCTCTCCATTTTTTTGCCAAAATAGTCTTTTAAAGTTGTGGATGAGCTTTCTCAAGAGTTGCCCAAGCATCCCTTCAAAATTTGGCCTTATCCAAAGCTTTAGTAGGCATAACCACCGAGCTCGCCGTTGGCGGCCTCAAGGGCGTCATTGGCGGACTTCTGAAGAATTTTGTCCTGTAGCTTTGGGAAAAACTCATCGTTTTGGTCCTTTTTGGTGGGGCCGAGGGAGCCGTCTGTGGCCTAGTTCAAATTTTCCACATTTTGGTCCTTTTTGCTCCAAATTTGCTCCTTGTGCATAATTTTTCTCCAATGATCCTAATTCATCATTCTTGCAACAAAACATCAAAAATACCTTTCTTTAAAGTGCAATATCATCAATATAGTATAAAATAGGTATGAAAATCTCAACATATTTTCCTTGGGTCAGGGGTCCATTTGTTGACCTCACTTTTGATTGAGGTTTAGTTTTTCCTCTTTAGTAGCCTAAGGTCTAGCCATAGGACTTTCCTATTGACAATTCCTAGAAAACTAGACAAGGAACCCTCACTATTAGAAATTTTACACTCCTCTTTACTCAACTTGAAGTTCCACCTATTGGTCCTAACCTCTATCACTTAGTATGTGGGGTCATTATGGGGTAGCTCAAGGAGAGTCCCCTTAGGACTGCTGGACCTTAGGGTTGACCCTAGGTGTTGGTCTAAGGCTTAAGATACATGATTTCATTCACAATCACTCACAATCCTAAACATAAACTTCTAGGCTTTGGTCCCTTGATACTTTTGGGAGACTCACGTAGGTGGTCCCCTAAACCCACTAGCCCTAGGCTAAGGTTTAACTAAGACCACTACATAGAGGAACCAAAATGGGGTTTCCATTGGTCTATTGCTTTGTGATAGTGGTTGGCACTCCATCTCTACCAAGATACCCAACCTAACCTTTTGCCCCTAAACTCCCCCAAATTACCTAGATACCCTTGGGACCCCAAATTTGGCCAAAATTTTCAAATCACTTCAAAAATAATTTCAAACACCTTGAAAACACCCAAACTACCGAAAATCACCAAAAAATGGCCAAATTAACAAAATACCCCTCCTTAGCCCACAATTCCAAAAATTCTAAAAAGTCCTAAAAATTCTCAAAACCTCCCAAATATTCTCAATTTCATTTTCCTCAACTATCACATGACCCAATTTTGCCAATTTGACCATCTTTGACCAAAATCCCCAAATTGCCTTTTAAAGTCCCATTTTTCCCAAATCTACCTCAAATGGTCATCAATTGGATCCCAATCTCCCCAAATTTCTATTCAAAACTTAAATTCACCTTAAATGTGACCAAAATAAACAAAATCCAAGCCCAATTGGTCCATGATTTGAGCCCAATTTTGATTTAGATCAAAACCCCAATTTTTGGCACATGACCTAATCTCACCAAATTGAACCCATAGCCCACTCAATTGGCCACANTGAAATTCATATATAAAATCAAAGGCATACAAACTACAATAATTAAATAACTTACTCTAATTTCTCCCCAAGTACACTCCTCAAAGTTCCTCTAAACCTCTTCCTTTCTTTACAACACACATAATTCTTCTTCGAAGCAGCAAGGAGGAAGAAATCTCTCATTTTCTCTCTACTCTTACAATCTCTTGAAGAATTCCTCACAATATTGGAACCTTTCTAATCTCGAGGAACTCTCTGTAGCACTTCCTTTACACCCTAGATTCTTTCCCCCCTTCTCCAGGCTCTCCAATTTTTTACCAAAATAGTCTTTTAAAGTTGTGGATGAGCTTTCCCAAGAGTTGCCTAAGCATCCCTTCAAAATTTGGCCTTATCCAAATTACCCACTAAATTACCAAAATACCCCTCCTTAGCCCACAATTCCAAAAATTCTAAAAAGTCCTAAAAATTCTCAAAACCTCCCAAATATTCCCAATTTCATTTTCCTCAACTATCACATGACCCATTTTTGCCAATTTGACCATCTTTGACCAAAATCCCCAAATTACCTTTTAAAGTCCCATTTTTCCCAAATCTACCTCAAATGGTCATCAATTGGATCCCAATCTCCCCAAATTTCTATTCAAAACTCAAATTCACCTTAGATGTGACCAAAATAAACAAAATCCAAGCCCAATTGGTCCATGATTTAAGCCCAATTTTGATTTACATCAAAACCCCAATTTTTGGCACATGACCTAATCTCACCAAATTGAACCCATAGCCCACTCAATTGGCCACAATTTTTGTTGAATAAACCTTAAAAATATTCCCATACATCAAAATTCACCTTAAATTGGCCTTGGTGAGGCCTCAATTTCATTTGATTTCAACCTAAGTTCAAAAGGCCCCAAATTTATCCCAAATTGACCATGTTTCAAAATCTCACCAAATTGAAGGCCTTAACCCCAAAATTTCCACTCTATTTCTTCATGAAAAATTTTCAGAAAATCTTCCTTGATCATGTGGAACATTCAATTTGTTTTTAGCTTAAGGCTAGCTCAACCTAGACCCATGTCTAACCCAACATGCCCAAATTGACCAAATTTTAAAAATCCCTCAAATTGACCTACCAATTGAACTCAAAATCACTTCAACCCTTCACCAAAAATCTTCATAACAATCAATTAGGCCAATTTACATGGCTAGCCTAGCCCAAACCCAAGCTTTGATCACTTGAATCCACATTGAGCCCATGCACTAAAGATGGCCTAACTACCCTAAAGTCACCAAATTAATGACTCCACAACCATTAGTTGGACCCTAGTGACCAGCCTAAACCTCTTAAAACCACCTAAACTAAGCCATGGACTAAAGGTCCCCTAAATTAAGGGATTTCATTCCATATTTGCTTAAGCTCAGGATATTTTTTTGCTAAAATAAAGCCTAAACACATTAAATTGTTGTGACATATTCCCCTGGGTTTCCTGAGCTCCTAGCCACCTCCCCTTGGTTGGCCAGCCGACCTAGTGGCCGGAAAATGGCCAAACCGAGAGCCACCCCTCATGGGATTAAACCCAATTCAAAACTAGAGGCCACCTCATCCAAATTAAGTATTGGAGCCTCTCTACCCTCCACCTAGGCAGCATATTTCACCCTCCCAATTAGCCATGACAGCCACCCCAAGCCATTTTTTTTATAAAAGTTCCCCTCCATGGCCATAGAGGTAGAGCTAAAATTTCCTCTTAGAGACTTCCCTAAATTGATCCCAAAGCCTCTTTGAGACCTGCTCCGTGCAATCCAACCACCACATTGCCCTAAATCCCCTTGCCATAGCCCAATTTTGAGCTTGAATCTCTGCCTAAAACCAGAATAAAGCTCATTACACTCCTACACTGCAAAAAAAAAATCAAATTAAACTCATCCACACAATCACCACAGTGAGATATGGAAAATCCCCATCAAATTCCCCTTCCACAGAGCATCTAACATAGCTCTAGACCAACACCTGAAATCGAGCTTGGTCGAATTCCTACGTAGGCTTTGCACCACAGCCAGAGGTTTAATCCTTAGCCTTCTTGGACCCCAACGAACGTGTCGAGCATCTCTGATCAAAGTTTCCCCTCTTAGAGCCAAGGTATTGAACTTCTCCTCTTCCCGAGCCTGTTTTGATTCTCCATTTGATTGGGCTTAATTTAATTGCATGGTTACCATATGGATATGTTTGTATCACTTAGACGAGTCCATAAAATCAAATTCAAAGTGATTTGGTTGAGTCTAGGCTGAGATCTTAGGGTTTTAGTGTGGACGGTCATGAGATCACTCTATCAGGGACAATGATGGGGAGCCGTCCGATCGCACATGTATCGGATGGACAGAGGAGATCGAGCCGGACAGCGCTTCCTTACATGAACCGTGGGCCGAGTCAGCGGCTATGTGGACGGCGCCATCCAACCAGAGCGCACCATGCGTGCCTTCAGAGCTGCCTATGATCAAGTCAGCAACCCGCATTTAAATAGATAAATTGGGAATTTAAAAAATCAGAAAATGATCCCTAAATTTAAAAATTCATATCTTGGTGTAGAAAAATCATAAAAATAAAATAAAAATACCCTCTTACTCAGTGAATTGAGGAGAATAATTTGGAAATAAATTTAAATCCATGTGATGCATATTTTACTTTTAGTTAATTAAACACTAATTTGAATGTTTTGATTCTCATGCATATAGGCATATCACCATATATTGAAATTTTAGCATGTTGTTGCCTCTATCTTAGGGGATATCTTCTAACTTTTTCAAAGTCAGAGGAGGTCCTTAGACAAAGATCCATATTTTTCAAGTTTATGTCTACTATTTGCATAAATTAATTATGATAATTAGTATGTTGATTAGAAAATTCCAAGAAAATTTTGGAAGGTTCACCATGACTAGAGGATCCTTTGAAAATAATTTCATGAGTTAAGTCATTAAGAATACACCTAATCTTCACCAACCCTAAAACACAAAGAAAATTAATTTTGGGTAAAATAATAATTTAAATGACTTAATTTTTTATCTCCACTGTTGTTTAGAATCCATAGAACCAACCATAAAAATTTCAAAGCATTTTGAGTTCATTTAGTAACTTAAATTGATTTTTCAAGTTAAATATCTTTTTTGACCCTTAAATGATTTTTAAAAATCTAAATATAANCTTAATTTCTTATCTCCACTGTTGTTTAGAATCCATATAACCAACCATAAAAATTTTAAAGCATTTTGAGTTCATTTGGTAACTTAAATTGATTTTTCAAGTTAAATATCTTTTTTGACCCTTAAATGATTTTTAAAAATCTAAATATAAGTAAAAAAAGTATAAAAACTTATTTTTTGATTTCTCTGTGATTAGAGATATTTTCTAAAACTAAAATGGTATTTAAAATAAAAACTTGATTTTTAGCCTATTTTAAATATTTAAAATAATTAGAAAATGATAAAAATCACAAAAATAATAAAATTCATGTAAGTGTTCTAAATTTCCTCCTAATCACTTAGGAACAATTTGGATATTTTTCCTGATTTTCTAAATAAAGATATTGCATTTTGAAGTTTAAAATAATTTTAGAGGCTAAAAATTGAATTTTACTAAAATAATTCCAATAATTCAAACCAAAATAAAAAAAAAAGTGAAAATTATTTTTCTGTGTCCCTTTACATTAGAAAGATTTAATAAAAATATAAAACTTAATTTTTTACGTTTAAAATATTTTATAATTAATAAACTCTTAAGAACTTAAAATAATTCTTAAAATTCAAATAAAATTCAAAAAATCATAAAATTTGGTCCAAATGTTTATCTAGTCTAAGCCTACCTCTAGTAAAACTTTCAAGGGATTAAAATTTACCTTGATCAAGTTAGGAACTTTCTTTAAAAAATCCTATTTTTGCATCAAAAATAATTACATAGATAAATTAAATTTTGAAAAATCACACTTTCTTCTCTGATGTCTCAATTGACCCATGAGTGAGGTAGGATAAAAATTGCAAAGTGATTTGGATTAAATTTCATGAATTATGAAGTGATAGAGCCTTAGGGGCAAATGTGTAATTCTGGAAATTTAGCCTTAATTAACATTTAGGCCTAATTTCAGAAAGGGAAATGGGAAATCTTCGATTCTAATAAACATATCGGGATGTTTGAAACACAAGGGGTTAACTAGTAGAAACCAACCTCACTTGTCATAATTAAAAAAGGTAAATTTGCAATTTTCTTTAATTACATAAATTTGGGAGTCTAGCCGATTAAATGATCCTAGATTTAGGGGTATGATTTTGGGTGTTAATAANATAAATTTGTAATTTTCTTTAATTACATAATTTTGGGAGTCTAGCCGATTAAACGATCCTAGATTTAGGGGTATGATTTTGGGTGTTAATAACTCACTAATTTAATGCCCCTATTTAATGAATAAAAAAAAATAAAATCATGAATCATCACCATCACTTATAAGTCAATTTCATTTGCAATGACTAAGGCACTCACCAAACTCTTAAGGGCTTAGTAGTGACTTAGGCTAAATCAAGTTTCATTTAAATAAGGATTAAAAAAGTAAACATCATTGAAAATTAAAATATCTTTCAAAGACTACAAGCCCAAGTCAAAATTTGGCTAAGTCTCTTAAACTTGTCTCTTTAAGGGTCTTCACTCACATAATTCTTAAATTGAATCACGAATGATAATTACCCTATTCTTAGAAATAATTGTGACATCAATGCTCACTAAGCACTAAGGGTATTTATATAATGAATTATTAAGCAAAAGAGTAAGTTTAAAAGAGCTCGGGATTTTCCATCAGGTAGCGAGAGAGTAGCACGGACCTGCTTCTTTCTCTAGATCTGTTGGATACCTCGGAGGTCTACTATACTTAATACGTTTTACTTGACAAAATCACCCTTAATTAAACTCCTAAGGACCCACCAAGATATGACATAGGGTTAAGAAAACTACCAAAACATTACATTTTGCCTCTACATGAACTGCCTTAACATGCCTTTTAAGTTTCAGGTGGTGGAACGAGAAGAATCGCCAGGTACGCTTTTACAGTTTACAGCATTATATTTCTTGTACTTTCATACTATACTTTTTATGCTTACAAAATTTGCATGCTAAACAATGATGTCACCCTGCATAAAAATTAAAACTATCACGATAGCCACAAAACCTAAACCAAAACTAAAACTAAAATCAACCAAGACAAAATTCCCTACTACAACACTCAAAACATAAAAAACTTCAAATTTTAATCACAAACATCACACAAAACTACAATTGCAACTAAATTAAGACATCTCTATTGAATGATAGGGAATTTCATGGAGGAGGTAACCTATGGTTGCTAACGAGGCTTTCTATGATCTAAATGAAATTATGGAACTCCTTAAATTGAGTTTAGTAAATTCATTTGGACTAAGTGAATCCAATAGAAAATAGTGGTGTTGGAACGAGGGAACCGTAGGATAGGGTGTCGCCCTAATCAACTTTAACATGCCCCAATAAAATTTAAAGAACTTCAACCATAGGACCACTTGATTTGACATCATAACTTGACACACTAAAAAACTCAAACTCATCACAGTGAGGAGCTTGGAGCTAGCATGGTGGGCAGCACAGCCATCTTCAAGAGCAAAACCTGTCTTCCCCAACTAAACCAATCTTCTTTCCTTAGATATAAGCAACAAAGCCATAGGACTTTGAGGTTTCTTTCTTATGCAACGTAAATCCTCATCTTATCTTTAGGTCTTTGCATAGACCTGCTAAACAATATAAGCCCTAACTCGTCTTAGGATTCTGAGGTTGTCGTTTGTCACGACCTAAACTCTCACATCTTCCACGTTATTTGTTTGATAGTTTCACACGAATGTAAGCCCTAACTAATAAATTTGGCAGGATAAAACACCTAAATATTTCTCCTTAAAAATTAAGCCAAACATTAGGATAGCTTGGGAAGTCATCGAGTTCTCATATGGATCCATGACATCCCCTAATTCTTCTTTCTTTAGACTCTACAATAAAATGTTCCAAAATTGAACCAATCTCCTTTCACACCTCTACGTCCGATCTCATTGAAAAGTCATACCCTTTGAAACTCCTTGAAGATAATACTTCCTGATTTTTAGCGAGAGTCTTCTTTGGTGACTTTGGTCATTTAAGATGTAATTAATTATAGGGGTTTGCCCTTATTGGAAGCATGTCTAAATCCAACTTAATATAAACCCTATTTAATTTTTTATATTAAATAGGGGAACTTCTCGGAAAATACAAAAGTTTCGCAAACCAAATGGATGTCATATATTTCCTAGTTTATTTGATCGAGTCTCATCCTCAAGTCTTGCGTTTATCCTTCGGGATAGATACATGATTTGAGGTGCAACGCTCTTTCACTTAAACTATGAAAAATATGGGGCCAGTTTGATTTCATATCTTTTTAAAATTAAATATATATGTAAATTACAACGTCCTTCTGAAGCGGGCGACGAGATTTTGGTTCCGGTGGCCGACAGCTTCTTACGGGCAACTCCTCCAACCCAAAATAACGCTGACACGCACGTTGTTATGTAGTGGTTGTATCTCAACAATATTTTGGTATTATTTTGGTAATATTGAAAGCAGGCTATTCAAAAAAAGGCTTTAAAAAACAAGCAAAATTTTTTATTCAAACCTATATAATTGTTGTCGTATTTATACAATAATATCATGATTATAAGCTCTTGTTGTTTTTAATTTGACTCATTTTATGACTAAAAATATAAAACAACTTAATATTATGAATATATCATCGGAACAACCAAGATACGATCGCGGAGCGGAGAATACAACAAAGGAATATTTCAATCAAACCGAAAAATATTCCTTAACGCGCACTGTTATATAGTGGTTGTATCTCAACAATATTTTGGTATTATTTTGGTAATATTGAAGGCAGGCTATTCAAAAAAGGCTTTAATAAACAAGCAAATTTTTTTATTCAAACCTATATTATTGTTGTCGTATTTATACAATAATATCATGATTATAAGCTTATGTTGCTTTTAATTTGACACATTTTATGATTAAAAATATAAAACAACTTAATATTATGAATATATCATCGGAACAACCAAGATACGATCGCGGAGCAGAGAATACAACAAAGGAATATTCCAATCAAACCGAAAAATATTTCTTAACGCGCACTGTTATATAATGGTTGTATTCGACAATATTTTGGTAATATTTTGGTAATATTCAAGGTAGGCTACTCAAAAAAGCTTTAAAAAACAAGTAAAATTTTTTATTCAAACCTATATTATTTTTGTCGTATTTATACAATATTATCATGATTATAAGCTCTTATTGCTTTTCATTTGACATATTTTACAATTAAAAATATATAACAATTTAATATTATGAATATATCATCGGAACAACTAAGATACGACCGCGGAGAAGAGAAATACAACAAATGAATATTCCAATAAAACTGAAAAATATTCCTTAACGTGCGATGTTATATAGTGGTGGTATTTCAGCAATTTTTTGGTAATATTTAAGGTCGGCTATTCAAAAAAGGCTTTAAAAAACAAGCAAATTTTTTTATTCAACTATATTATTGTTTTGGTATTTATACAATATTTTCATGATTATAAGCTCTTGTTGCTTTTAATTTGACACATTTTATGATTAAAAATCTGAAACAACTTAATATTATGAATATATCATCGAAACAACCAAGATACGACCGCGGAGTGTAGAATACAACAAAGGAATATTCCAATCAAACCGGAAAGTATTCCTTAACGCGCGCTGTTATATAATAGTTTTATTTGATAATATTTTGGTAATATTCAAGGCAAGCTATTCAAAAAAGGCTTTAAAAAATAAGCAAAATTTTTTATTCAAAACTATATTATTGTTGTCGTATTTATAGAATATTATCGTGATTATAAGCTCTTGTTGCTTTTAATTTGGCACATTTTACGATTAAAAATATATAGCAACTTAATATTATGAATATATGATCGGAACAACCAAGATACAACCATGGAGAAGAGAATACAACAAAGGATTATTTCAATCAAACCAAAAAATATTCTTTAACACGCGTTGTTATACAGTGGTTGTATTTCAACAATATTTGGGTAATATTTTGGTTATAGTCTAGGCAGACTATTCAAAAAAGGCTTTAAAAACAAGAAAATTTTTTTATTCAAACCTATATTTTTGTTATCGTATTTATCATGATTATAAGCTCTTGTTGCTTTTAATTTGACACATTTTTTGATTAAAAATATATAACAACTTAATATTATGAATATATCATCGGAACAACTAAGATACGACCGCGGAGTGGAGAATACAACAAATGAATATTCCAATCAAACCAAAAAATATTCCTTAACACGCGCTGTTATATAATGGTTGTATTTCGACAATATTTTGGTAGTATTCAAGGCAGGCTATTGAAAAAAGGGTTTTAAAAACAAGCAAATTTTTTTATTCAAACCTATATTATACCACCGTATCTTCATCAATATTCCAATCAACTGGTAAAATATCAAACAATTTTAGTACTTTGGAAATTACATTAATTCAAAAATAACAAACAATAAAATTCATTCGTTGCAGTTTCTTGTTATTTTAGAGATCATTTAGGTTCATAAATAAGCTCGTAGATGTGTCTGTAGGCAGTGATGCAGGAAATTCCTCCTGATTTTGGGCAATCAAAAAATGAATATAAGTCAGTAGGTATAATCTTATAATCAAAATTATTTCACAAATTAGAAAGTGTTTTGAATTAAGTTATATACCTGACTATATCGATTTGACATTGCAAAAAGGATTGGGTTAGATGGATGAAATGTATCTTTACTTGAGCCAACATCTTTGTCCTTTCCTGTAATACAATGCTTCATGTTAGGGAGTTGTAAGCAACATGCAGGAAGACATGTTTATTAGTACTATTGGCAAATCTTACTTTTTACACTCTTGTTCTTCTCCCAAAAGCCTTTTAACCTTGCATTAGATATTCCTTTTGGCCGCATCTTCATTGTGTCGTTAAAATTATGTTGTATATTCAGTGTCTTTTTCTTCTTTGACCTTGGCATTTCCTGGTGGTCTCTCCCATTCAGTATGGCTTCTGATTCGAGTGTTATTTTCTTTACTATCTACAGGACATTTTTTCTCAGCAAGTTCATGTGATATACTGATCCGGTATGCAAATTTACGAACGTGTGTTTGATATACGAGCCCATTGAAGCAACTTGGTGTCGTTNGAAAATATTCCTTAAGGCGCACTGTTATATAATGGTTATAGTCGACAATATTTTCGTAATATTTTGGTAATATTCAAGGCAGGCTATTCAAAAAAGCTTTAAAAAATAAGTAAAATTTTTTATTCAAACCTATATTATTTTTGTCGTATTTACACAATATTATCATGATTATAAGCTCTTATTGCTTTTAATTTGACATATTTTACAATTAAAAATATATAACAACTTAATATTATGAATATATCATCGGAACAACCAAGATACGACCGCGGAGAAGAGAATATAACAAAGGAATATTCTAATAAAACTGAAACATATTCCTTAACGCGCGTTGTTATATAGTGGTGGTATTTCAGCAATATTTTGGTAATATTTAAGGCAGTCTATTCAAAAAAGGCTTTACAAAACAAGCAAAATTTTTTATTCAACTATATTATTGTTGTCGTATTTATACAATATTATCATGATTATATACTCTTGTTGCTTTTAATTTGACACATTTTATGATTAAAAATATGAAACAACTTAATATTATGAATATATCATCGAAACAACCAAGATACGACCGCGGAGTGGAGAATACAACAAAGGAATATTCCAATCAAACCGGAAAATATTCCTTAACGCGCGCTGTTATATAATAGTTTTTTTTGATAATATTTTGGTAATATTCAAGGCACGCAAAAAATAAGCAAATTTTTTATTCAAAACTATATTATTGTTGTCGTATTTATACAATATTATCGTGATTATAAGCTCTTGTTGCTTTTAATTTGACACATTTTACGATTAAAATATATAACAACTTAATATTATGAATATATGATCGGAACAACCAAGATACAACCGTGGAAAAGAGAATACAACAAAGGATTATTCTAATCAAACCAAAAAATATTCCTTAACACGCGTTGTTATACAGTGGTTGTATTTCAACAATATTTGGGTAATATTTTGGTTATAGTCTAGGCAGACTATTCAAAAAGGCTTTAAAAACAAGAAATTTTTTTTATTCAAACCTATATTTTTGTTGTCGTATTTATACAATATTATCTTGATTATAAGCTCTTGTTGCTTTTAATTTGACAAATTTTTTGATTAAAAATATATAACAACTTAATATTATGAATATATCATCGGAACAACCAAGATACGACTGCGGAGTGGAGAATACAACAAATAAATATTCCAATCAAACCAAAAAATATTCCTTAACACGCGTTGTTATATAATGGTTGTATTTGGACAATATTTTGGTAATATTCAAGGGAGGCTATTCAAAAAAGGCTTTGAAAAACAAGGAAATTTTTTTATTCAAACCTATATTATACCACCGTATCTTCATCAATATTCCAATCAATTGGTAAAATATCAAACAATTTTAGTACTTTGGAGATTACATTAATTCAAAAATAATAAACAATAACATTCATTCATTGCAGTTTCTTGGTATTTTAGAGATCATTTAGGTCCATAAATAAGCTCGTAGATGTGTCTGTAGGCAGTGATGCAGGAAATTCCTCCTGATTTTGGGCAATCAAAAAATGAATGTAAGTCAGTAGGTATAATCTTATAATAAAAATTATTTCACAAATTATAAAGTGTTTTAAATTAAGTTATATACCTGACTATATCGATTTGACATTGCAAAAAGGATTGGGTCAGATGGATGAAATGTATCTTTACTTGAGCCAACATCTTTGTCCTTCCCTGTAATACAATGCTTCATGTTAGGGAGTTGTAAGCAACATGCAGGAAGACATGTTTATTAGTACTATTAGAAAATCTTACTTTTTACACTCCTGTTCTTCTCCCAAAAGCCTTTTAACCTTGCATTGGATATTCCTTTTGGCCGCATCTTCGTTGGGTCGTTCAAATTATGTTGTATATTCAGTGTCTTTTTCTTCTTTGACCTTGGCATTTCCCAGTGGTCTCTCCCATTCAGTATGGCTTCTGATTCGAGTGTTAGTTTCTTTACTTTCTCCAGGACATTTTTCTCAGCAAGTTCATGTGATATAGTAATCTGGTATGCAAATTTACGAATGTGTGTTTGATATACAAGCCCACTGGAGAAACTTAGTGTCATTTGTGAATCTTTAAGATGTTTATACCCATAGTTGTTATATATATCCCTCTTCGCATGAACAGACCATAGTAATAGTATATATTTATCAGGGATCTTTGTTATATTCGCATGATTAAGCACCCTTAGAGTGTGAGAACATAATAAACTCATCATTTCAAATTTTTTGCAGCTGCAAGTAATGTCAGAATTACTTTTATCGACTCTAACAATCCAGGGTCTGCCTGTTGACTAAATTAAAGTGGAGATTTACTTTTAAAATATTCATTTACTTTCAAATTTTACACAATCCAGGATCATCATTTGGTGGCCAATTGATTTTGTTTGAGACTCTGTCATATTTAAATGTCAGAAATGTCATGATTATTAATTTGGAGGATATTTTGGGACAGATAAAATTGCTTATAAAATTTTACAAGCTGGATTTTATTAGCCTACTATCTCTATGGATGTTTATAGATACATAAAAACTTTTGATCAATGTCAATCAGTAGGTAATATATCTAGAATAAATGAAATGCCTTTGAATTTCATGTAAGAAGTTGAGATCTTTGACGTTTGGGGATTAAATTTTATGGGACCATTTATTTTTTCATTTGGGAACTTATATATATTAATTGCAGTAGACTACGTTTCTAAGTGGATTGAAGCACAAGAGAACTTATATATATTAATTGCAGTAGACTACGTTTCTAAGTGGATTGAAGCACAAGATTTACCCTCGGAACTTGTATATATTAATTGCAGTAGACTACGTCTCTAAGTGGATTGAAGCACAAGCTTTACCTCGCTGGTAACGCTAAAATTGTTTCAAGGTTTTTAATGAAAAATATTTTCACTAGATACATAATGCCTATGATGATTATCACTGACAAAGGATCCCATTTTAGGAATAAATATTTTCAGAGATTGGTAGAAAAGTTTAATATTATTCATAAAATCTCTATTGCCTATCATCCTCAAATCAGTGGGTTAGCTGAAGTTTGTAATAGAGAGATTAAACAAATACTTGAAAAGATTGTAAACCCTAGTAGAATAGATTGATCCACTAGACTGGATACTGCATTATGGGCTTACAGGACTGCTTATAAAACTCTTATTGGAATATTACAGACTGATTTTTGGAAAGACTTGTCACTTACCAGTAGAATTGGAGCATAATGCATATTGGGCGATTAAACAATTCAATTATAATTTAAAAGATGATGGTCAGAAGAGACTGTTACAATTAAATGAATTGGAAGAATTAAGAAACGAGTCTTATGATAACGACAGAATTTATAAGGAGAAACTAAAGTTATGGCATGATCGGAAGATTAACAAAAGAACTTTGAACTAGGATAAGAAGTTTTGCTTTACAATACAAGGCTGAAGTTATTCCCTGAAAAATTTTGAACCAGGATAAGAAGTTTTACTTTACAACACTAGGCAGAAGTTATTTCCTGGTGAGGACAAGAAGTTTTGCTTTACAATACAAGGCTGAAGTTATTCCCTGGGAAATTGAAGTCTAAGGACAAGAAGTTTTGCTTTACAATACAAGGCTGAAGTTATTCCCTGGGAAATTAAAGTCTCATTGGTTAGGACCCTTTACTGTGACTCACGATAAGATGTTTTGCTTTACAACACTAGGCTTAAGTTATTTCTTGGGAAATTGAAGTCTCGTTGGTTAGGACCCTTTACTGTGACTCAAGTTTATACTTACGGAGGAGTTGAAGATCGGAAATTGGAAAAAGATTTAAAGTAAATGGACATATATTAAAACCATATTATGAGGGTAAAAGACCGAGATTGAAGATCAGAAAACTGGAAATAGATTTAAAGTAAATGGACACAGATTAAAACCATATTTTGGCTATTGAAATTGAAGATCAGAAAACGGGAAATAGATTTAAAGTCAATGGACATAGATTAAAACCATATTATGAGGGTAAAAGACCAAGTTTTAAAGTACTTTTAATGATCAACCAACCTGAATAACACCTAAATAAGTCGGGATGACAACATTAAACCAAGCGCTTTATGGGAGGCAACCCATAGTTATCATTATTTTTACTGCGATTATAAAAGTTTTTATTTGAAATTATTGTTAGTTTGTGGTAGTATTAGGCTCTACTACTCTTCTTTACCCTTGAATCATCATAAGAATTGGATCCATAGAGAAAAATTATAACGCATTCGAACAAGAGCAAAAGTGTGCAATTTTTGCCTTGGGCACCGACGGCGCCCTCGACGCAGCCGACGGCACCCTCGATGTCGGCAACGGCCCCCTCGACACCACCAACACCGCCAACGGCGTGTTTTTCTTGAGAGTCCAAGAAAAATAAATACAGAGGCTCGCCGACGGCGCCCTCGACCCTGTCGACGGCGAGGTCAGCGAAATGGCGGTTTTTGGCAGTTTTGGGCGGGAGTTACGCTTTTAACTCCCAAATTTGATTCCTAGTTCATATTTTCCCCCAAATATGNTCAAAATTCTAATAGAGTACACCGACGGTGCCATCGACCCCACCGATGGCGAGCTCGTCAGAAAACACCTTTAACCGCGATTTTAACCAGTCAACTGCCATTGTTCATCATCCCCTTCCTCCTAGAAATGTCATTTTTGACCGAGGGCTTGAAAGATCTTGGATTGGGAGGCGATTTCAAGGCTTTTTGACACCGGATTTGATCACTCTAGGTAAAGAGCTTCACTCCAAGCTACAAATATTTAATTTTCACCATGGATTTCTTCTACATTGAGGAGATCCAAAAAATTTGAGAATGTGAAGAAAATTTGGGAAGAAATTCATGGATATTAGTGTTGAACACTTAGAATTTCTATTGGAAGCCATTATTTGCATATTTAAAGTAATTTTTGAAATTTTTTCTATAATTTGATAAGATTGAAATGGCTCCATGACAAAACAAGTGACTTGAGTTTGATGAGTCTAGCTTTGTCAATGTGAAGGCTCAATCAAGGTTTACTTCAGTGTTTGAAGGAAAGAAACGTATACAAGATAGAGTTTTTGAGAGTCCGGGAAGAGAAATTGAACGAGTTATTATCGAGCGAAGGTGAGAAAACTTTTATTACACCACCAATAAAGCTGCTACAAATATTGTGAAAGAACTCTATGCCAACGTATTCTATTTTGAAGATGGAATCGTTCAAATGCGGGGATTTCCTGTTGAATTTACTGTCGCCCGCATCAACACCTTTTACGAAGTCCTCGACTCTTGTAACTGCCAATATGAATCCTTCAGTACTATGGAAGGCCCCCTGAATGATGTGATGAACTTTATCACAGATGGGAAAGGAACATGGAAGATAAACCAGCGAGAATGGGTAAATTTTTTTGCATCCATGTTGAATGCCACCTCTAAAGCGTGGCACTATTTTATTTCTTCTACTGTGTTACCAACTTATCACCATAGTGAGGTAACTAGAGATAGAGCTATTCTAAATTTTTGTATTCAGAATAATAGAATTATAAACATGGGGAGAATTATTTTTAAGAATATATTGACTACGATGAGGAGTGAGACAAGTGGAGGTCTAGGACATCTTGACCTTATTTATGTAATTTGCAAACTTTATGGAGTGGAAATTGGAGATGAAGAATGGGTTTACCATATGAAACCCATTAGTAAATCTAATTTAAAAACTTATGAATCTCCTGAGAAATGGAGAACTGGGAGTAGAAGTCAAGAACCTTCTACTAGTAGAGATGTTCCCTCTACATGTTATGANGCTTTTAAACTCCCAAATTTGATTCCTAGTTCATATTTTCCCCAAAAATGTAGTGAAACTCCACCAAATTCATTCTTATGGTGTATAATTCCCCTGATAATCCCAGAATTTGAGTTTTTAATCGACGAAAGTTTATTAGTGCAGAAGCGCAGCGAATCTTCAACAAGTTACTAACGAAGAAAAGATTGATCAAGCAAAGAGGATTTGTAAATTGCAGATTGAAAAATCCCTCTACAGCAATTGAATGGACGATAATGCGGTGAAGATGGGAAGTGTTGTGCTACACTACCGCCGCCATGGTTGTTCCTGTGGTGAAAGAATTTTATGCAAATTTACATGAAATCAACCAGGGAGTTGTTTTTTTGTTAGGTAGATAGACCACTTTCACTCTTGCATGAAGCAATGAATTATACATGATCGAGAACATTCTTGTCTGCCACTATTCCACTTTCATCCCAACGAGAAACCAGATGAATGAAATTTATCAATATTTAACGGACGAAACTGACGACTGGGAAATGAGAGAAAATGGGTATGTTAGTTTTTCTGCGACACTTCTGAATCTCGTTTCAAAATACTGACACTTTTTTATTTCTGCAAAACTTTTACCAACAATGAAGATCGGTAAAGTTTCTAAGGAAAGGCTATTTCGAATTTTTGCATCCAAAGGGGAATGCCAATTGATATTGGATCAATAATTGTGAAGTCGGTTTTGGGCTTGATCGTTCATAGATAACTTATGGGCTTGGGCACCCCTCCACAATTTTCTCACTTTGAAGTCAGTTCCAAGTTTCCTACAAAAATTGGGAAAAAGTACTTCTACCTTAGAAGCCTTTGGACCCAACTGAGAGATTCTCAGCTTTTGAAGATGAAAATGACATGACCATTATTGTATATCAATCATCTTAGAATTCACTGCCAGTTCAACCTTTAGTTCCTGACAAGTCTCTAGTGATCCTGCGCAGAATCAAAAAATTAGAAAAGGAGGTACAAAATGTCATGAATGTGATTAATAATATCTTCGGTTTCTTTGATCATCTAGACTGGAGGATGAAGGAACATTTTTATCACTCTGGACATTTAGAAGATAGCTTGATAAGGCTGATGAGGAGGATGAAATTAATAGAGGAGTATTCTACTGAAGAATTTCCATTTCAATCCTTCTACAACCTCTTCGTTCCTGTGCAATCAATGGGTGATCTCAGAGGATAATCTAGCACTGAATCTGAAGAATAGTAGATTTATATTACTACCTATCTGTTTATCTATGTATTTTGATTTGAACTTTGTATTTTCTTTATTTTAGAATTATGCCTTTAGATCTCTGTATTGTTGAGACTAAGCATAGGTTGTTTTATTTTCAGTATTTTGAGTGTTGTGGCTTGGATTGCGACGTTGAATTAATGTGTTAAGGTTGAGAAAATACCAAACTTAGGTGTGTTAAGTAACATATATTGTACCCCTTGGAATTTATATATAAATGTGATGCTTTGTGTTGTGAAAGTTTATTTGTGCTAAGTAAATTATTTAGTGACTTAAAATTATGTCTATAATGATTGAAAAGATGTCATTAAGGCTTGAAATTGATCAAAAATGCAAAAATCCAGGATTTGAACCAAAATCAGTAGAGCCCGCCGACGGCGCCCTCAACACCACCGACGGTGGATTTTTCCTGAGACTCAAGTTCAAAATTCTAATAGAGTACACCGACGATGCCATCGACCCCACCGACATCGAGCTCATCAAAAAACACCTTTAACCGTGATTTTAACCAGTCAACTACCATTGTTCATCATCCCCTTCCTCCTAGAAATGTCATTTTTGACCGAGGGCTTGAAAGATCTTGGATTGGGAGGCGATTTCAAGGCTTTTTTGACACCGGATTTGATCATCTCTAGGCAAGAGCTTCACTCCAAACTACAAATATTTAATTTTCACCATGGATTTCTTCCACATTGAGGAGATCTAAAAAATTTTAGAATGTGAAGAAAATTTGGGAAGAAATTCATGGATATTAGTGTTGAACACTTAGAATTTCTATTGGAAGCCATCATTTGCATATTTAAAGTAATTTTTGAAATTTTTTCTATAATTTGATATGATTCAAATGGCTCCATGACAAAAGAAGTGACTTGAGTTTGATGAGTCTAGCTTTGTCAATGTGAAGGCTCAATCAAGGTTTACTTCAGTGTTTGAAGGAAAGAAACGTATACATGATATAGTTTTTGAGAGTCCGGGAAGAGAAATTGAACGAGTTATTATCGAGCGGAGGTGAGAAAACTTTTATTGCACCACCAATAAAGCTGCTGCAAATATTGTGAAAGAATTCTATGCCAACGTATTCTATTTTGAAGATGGAATCGTTCAAATGCGGGGATTTCCTGTTGAATTTACTGCCTCCTGCATCAACACCTTTTACGAAGTCCTCGACTCTTGTAACTACCATTATGAATCCTTCAGTACTATGGAAGGCCCCCTGAATGATGTGATGAACTTTATCACTGATGGGAAAGGAACATGGAAGATAAAGCAGCGAGAACGGGTAAATTTTTTTGCATCCATGTTGAATGCCACCTCTAAAGCGTGGCACTATTTTATTTCTTCTACTGTATTACCGACTTATCACCATAGTGAGGTAACTAGAGATAGAGCTATTCTAAATTTCTGTATTCAGAATAATAGAGCTATAAACATGGAGAGAATTATTTTTAAGAATATATTGACTACGACGAGGAGTGAGACAAGTGGAGGTCTAGGACATCCTGACCTTATTTATGTAATTTGCAAACTTTATGGAGTGGAAATTGGAGATGAAGAATGGGTTTACCATATGAAACCCATTATTAAATCTAATTTAACAACTTATGAATCTCATGAGAAATGGAGAACTGGGAGTTGAAGTCAAGAACCTTCTACTAGTTGAGATGTTCCCTCTACATGTTATGACCTTCCACCTTCTAGTTCCCCTACCCTCACTGATTTGATGAATGAGTTGACCTTGCAGTGGAAGAGCATAGAGTTAATAAATGAAAGGATTGGAGGGTTAGAACATCGACATGATTATGATAGTGAGTACCTTCAGAGGCATTCAAATTTTGAGGTAGCTTATTACGAAGCTCAGGCCCGACACTACAGAGGTGAGCCTGATTTTACTTTT